>NW_021027402.1:1393233-1412648 GCF_004153795.1 Camellia sinensis
CACGTCTCATTCCTGCTATGGCTACCAACAACAGTGACTGGTTTGTTTCAACTATGCAACTCAAGAGGGTGGCAGCATGGTGAGCAAACTTGGGTTGCAGCATTGAAGTTGAATGAAGCTCTTGATTCTACTCCTGTCCCAGCCGCAGTCAAGAAGGTCTTAAGGCAATTTGCAGATGTTAGCCTGAACAGTTGCTAAACATAATTGCTAATCGCATTTTTTTACTTAATGTATAATATTATATTGACTACATTTTTCAGGTTTATTTTTTTAAAATATTTATATAGAAGTGAAAACATGTCGTTAAGGATAAATTTTTCTAATTTAGTTATAAATTTTGCCATACATTATTTTTAAATTTTGAATAAAAGCAAACATAAAATAATTGATTGAAGATATGTTGCATTTGTTATATTTCTTTTTCTGTGTGAAAAAAAGAGAAAAAAAAAGACATTTAAAAATCGCAATTCACATATATACAAATAATTGTAAACACAACCGTTGCATAGCACAGGTGATATTTATAAATACTATATATTAAGCAAAATGTGATTTTTTAACCCCAAGTCTTGTGGGAGCTCCAATCTCACAATCTAAATTTCTTGATTTTTTTATTTTTAAAAAAAAAAAAACCTTAACATTTATTAACTTTAACTTCTCCCAACCCCAAAGTCTTACCCTATAATAATACTTTAATGCATTAAGAACAAGCATAAAAAAAATTCTTTGAAATCCAACACATATGAATTCCTTGAAAAGTCCCAAACACATATGATTATTATCCCTCATAATAACACTTAAATGCATCCTAAGAACAAGTATAAAAAAAATTTCTTGAAAAGTCCAACACATATAATTATTATTCAAATATTTAAATTTTAATATAATATAATAAAAAAAGAAGACATTTAATTCCTTGAAAAGTCCAACACATATTGATTAATATCAAAATATTAACTTTAATATAATATAAAAAAGGAAAAAAAGAAGACATTAAAAAAAAGGGAAAAAAAAAAAAGACAATTAAAAAATCGCAATTCACACTAATAGATAATTGTTAAATATATTTAAGGAAAATGGGGTTTCTAAACCCAAACTGTGTGGGAGTCCAATCTCTCAATCTTAATTTTCTAAATTTTTGATTTTAAAAAAAAAAAAAAAACCTCAGCATTTATTGATTTGGTCAAAATTTCCTGATCAGCACTTATTAACTGTTTCAAATCCGCATACCTTCATTTATTGATTTTGGTCAAAATTCCTGATTAGCATTTAAAATCCTCTCATATAAATAATTATAATACAGCCCATACATAGTTACTACAGTAGTTTTTTAATTTTCCTCTTATACTATGATTAGTGATAAGATTGTTAAATTATTTTTATAAAAAAATCTTTAAAAAACATAATTTATATATTAAAAAAATTAAAACAAATATAAATATCTATAATGTATCCCGTGCATAGAATGGGTGATAGGCTAGTCTTACTATATATTAAGCAAAAGGGGGTTTTTAACCCCCAAGGCTTTGGGGAGCTCCAATATGCTAATCCTAATTTTCTAATTTTTTGTTTAAAAAAAAATTAACCTCAGCATTTTATTAACTTCTCTCAACCCACAAGACTTTTTTGACTTCTCTTATAATTACTGCAGTACCTTTTCCAAAACAAATAATTTGTATATTAAAAAAAATTTAAAAAATATAAATACCTATATCTATATCTATCTATTTATTTATATCTATCTCTAACCTACAAGTTTTGTGTGAGAGTTTCAATATCTAAACCGTAATTTCTTTTCTTTTTTTTTTAAAAAAAAACTTAGCACTTATTAAATTCTTCCAAGTCTTTTAACTTCTCCAATACACACTAAACCCGAAACCCTAAACATAAACACTCACAAAGAAAAAAATGTGATTGTAGTTTGTTCAATGGCTATTTTTTTTTTTTTAATATGATTGTTGTAGTTAGTTCGATGGTTTTTTTAATTTGTTATTTAATCTTTTTTATTTACTATTTTAATTTTATTTTTAATATGATTGAAATTAGAATAAACATAAACACTCACAAAGAAAAAAATGTGATTATAGTTAGTTTCAATGGTTCTTTTTTTTAAATGTGATTGTAGTTAGTCAATGGTTCTTTTTTTCAATTATTTATTTATTTATTTTATTATGGAAAAAATGTGATGTGATTGTAGTTTGTTCAATTGGTTCTTTTTTTTAAGTTTTTATATCTTTTTAAATGTGTTTTCTTTACAATTATTTATGAACAACAAATTGATTGAATTTAGGGTAGTTAGATCACTAAAAATATTATTATAATTTTGATGTTATATTTTTTAAAGTACCTGTAACGCCCTCAAAAAAATAACATTTCATAGTACATATTACCACCTTCTTCTATTCATCAGAGTTTCATTACAAATTATTACATGTTAACAACAAAAAGCAATGCCGCTCATTCGGGGCTTCACAGCTTTCCAATTAACACTTGGTTACAACAAAAGAATGCTAACTCATCTACACATTAAGCCCCGGCTTGAATATACATGTAATACATCAAAAAGGAACTAAACAACAACAATCTGCTCGCCTCTAGCCTCCCAAGCTATTGACCTTGGAGGTGGCATGCTACCTGTACCTGAAAATGATATTCCCATATAGGTGAGCCACAGCCCAGTAGAATATACTAACCAACCATGAACAATGACTAAAAGATTAGCAATTGATAGATGGCCAACATGATTACATCCACATAAATCACATTTTAGTCATCCGACTTATGAGTCCAAGTACTTTTCATTCTTCAACAGATAAGCATATTAGCTATCTTCATCATCTCAACAATATGTATAAAAACTATATCCCACATTCACAGATAAGCATATAAGCCATATCCACATTCTCAACAGATATGTATAACAACAAATACCCACATTCACAGATAAGCATATAAGCTGTATCTATACTTCACAAAGATAAGCATATTAGCTCTATCTCACTTCTCTAGACAAGCATATGAGCTGTATCTACGGAGTTCATCCCCTATATCTTCTCCCTCGAGAGTTCTACTCGGAGTATATAAATAACGATCCACGGTTCTATTTACATATACTCGGTGAATTCCTCTACACTTATGACTTCTTACCTCTCCGTACACCCTGCCTGTCCTCTCCACATAACGGTATACCCATTGTCATAGTTACTCGAATCACATAAGTATCAGTCATTCCTAAACGTCAAATTCCTGACACATTCCATTGATTAGTTTCCGTTCCTTCATCATGCATGATCTACATAACAACAGGACTATCCTCCACCGATAGCCCCAAAGCAATTATTTCTAATACAAATAAATGCACAAATGGATATTTAATCAACATTTCAATTCGGTGAGTGATAAATAATTCAACTACACCCTTTAACCCCATGCATTCCCAAACTTCACAATTCCATTTCATATCCTCAATTCCCACAATTAATTATCCAATTAATCAAACAATGTAATTAGGTTCATTTTCCATAATTAACATTTACAACCCTTAGGGTGCCATTTTCATCAATGATTTCAACATTTATTCCATTTCTCTTATACCAAACATGCATCAGGTTTATTATAAATAAAACCCCAACCTTTGTTAAAATAACCACAAAGCCTCAAACCTCACAAAATTACCAACCAACCCCAACATCTCAAAATACCAAAATTTAAAGACAAAATCCATAGAGAGGAGTAGGATATCCCTACCTCAACATCCCGGAGCCCAAGGAGAAGATGGCAAAACCCAATGTGCTCCCAAATCCCGAAATTTTCAGATTAAAATGTATGCCCTCGACGATCAACAACTTTTTCTGTAAAGGCCAAAGATGAGCAAATCACTCCTACTAGATCAAAACCTAGAGAGAAGCTAGAGTCTGAGTGAGAGGCCTCAAACAATGTGTTTTTTGGAAAAGTAGGAGAGAGAAGAGAAAGTGAAAAAGTGATTTGAAAAGTCAAAAACTCGGAAACTAAACCCAGTCGCCTACCGCCGAGTGTCACTTACAGACCCGCTCTCGAGCTCAACAATCCTGCTCGAGCGGGGATACACACTCCCAGAAACTTTTACAGAAACCAGGTCTCTCGCTCGAGCTTCCAACTCCCTGCGCTCGAAGCGGCCTTCCACAACTCCTCGAGGGCCAATCCCACCTCGAGCGTCCAACACTAAGCACAGGATAAATACGATGGTGAACTCCCGCTCGAGGAGCCAAAACCCCCGCTTGAGCGGACAGGTCAAAATCTGGGCAACAGTTTTGGTTTTCAAATTCTACCAACCTGTAACAAACCTGACCCACACACCCTATAACTCAAATACGAAGTAAAAAGAGGTAAATAAGCATAACTAATTTTACATTTCAATCAACTTCTAGGAACTCCAATCATTGCCCTCTACCGCATCACTGTATCTCGCGCATGCTCCGATCATATCTTTCAGACTAGTAACCGCTACAAACAAGGCGGTAACATCTCTTCGAGGAATCACCTTCCGATCGCGGCTAGTACACTCCCACCCACTCACATTGACAACAGAGATTTCGTCCCCGAAATGGTAAACCTTCCAATGGTCTTTTTCCAAACAACAGTTTGGTGTGCCTCCATTTGTCAAACAATCGTACATTCCTATTAATCAGTTTCGATCAATGTCGACCCTGGTACTAGAAAATATATTCCTCATATATATTATTTATATACAACAGTAACCATACCCGACTCATTCTCACACTCCCCTATTAACAAGACTCGGCGTTTCTACAATATGTAAACAAACAAACCTGCGTATTTTTTTCACAACATGTCTATCTCTTAACTATACGCATTATCTACTTACTCTACTATATGTACACAACCGATGAAATACATCATTACTCACCCTTAACCTAAACTCTAGCTGTTCACATCTTCAACTAATCGTCTATTATGACTGGGCAGTTCCAAAAGCAATATACTATCAAATAAAATCCAATACATATTTATCATAGATTTAATCACAAATCGTCTACAGAGCATATATAAAAGACTACCAACTTAGCTTCTCAAACAATAGCCTTTCATACCACTCATAACTGAGACTTCTATCAATTGTACTTCCTGTATACTTACATTGTCAACCATCTATACAGATCCTGAGATAGGTTGATCCATCATTTGCAAGCAGAAAGGCTTCCGACTTCCACGGTTTCCCGCTCACTGGCATCTCGCACCGCCACAACTTTCCTTGATTGTTATCCACAGACTTTTCACCAAGATGTCAAGGAATGGTACTCTTGAACCCAGTTATACAGCAGCAGGAACTCTGATCCGCCTATTCACTAAGACCTACAGACACCAGTGAACCGAGAATCTACGTGCTTAAAATTACTTTAGAAAAGGCAGTTCCATCGACTAATATTCGACTACCTCAGTGCAGAATCGGATTCCAAGCTCGTCATGCCTACATGTGATGGATCTCTGGCTATCTTCCGAATAATCGTGCACATGAAACACGGTGGTCAGAACTTCGGCGGACACCGATTTGCCACCCGTATTACCATTGCCTCGGTGGCCTGGGCTGAGAGGTAATTGGAAGGGCGGTAAGGCCGATACCCATTCGGCCGACCTCGCCAACCCTCTCCGAAGGAATCTCAATAAAGGAACCAAATTAAACCAAGGGCAGCGGAGAGATAACTTCAACTCTTCCCAAAACCTCATCACAACCTCGCCTAGGTAATATGATCTGCGAAAGAACAATGGTCACGCTACCTCAAACGCCACAAGTACGAGCCCACCTCACTCTGCCTCAAACCCGGTCAAGAAATAAGCGAGTTCATCTTCGTGAGATTGACAGTCTGTCGCAGGAGAGCTGTAACAAGCCTTGCCTCACGTGGTAAGACCATCTCAACCCTCTTCCATCGCGTACTAAACGTCGATTTCATTCTATCTCCTTCCGGAGTACTCGGTAAGTGTTTATGCTTTAGCATCCTTGCATGTGTGTGAGTGACTGCCATGATAGCATGCTTACCATGAGGCTATGTGCTTATGCCTAGCTTTGAGATTTGAGGTCTATTGCATGCATATACTGAGGTGTTTTCATGCTTTGGGGTCATTATACATCATATTTCAGAGCTTATATGAATGCCATATTCCCATGATTTCCACTCTTTAAACATGTTTGAGAGTTGTGCATAAATGCCTCGTTTTCGGACCACTGCATGAGCTTCGTTTCTTTGCATGTTGAGTCATCATTTCGGGCTATTTTCCCACTGTTTCAGACCTGCCTAGGGTCTATTTGGGGCTGATTTTTCCATTTGTACATTGCTTTGTGTACCTCTAGTGTAACCCGCTTCACTAGTTTCGGTATTCGAGCCATCTTGCATGCATTGTGTGACATATTTGCATGATTCAGGACCATTATACATTATGTTTTAGAGTTGGAAAATGTGTGTTTGCATGCCATACCTCATCCTTTTCCATGCTTAGTTAGAGTTGCATGTTGTGCCTTAGGATCGGTCCTTTGCATCCGTGCATGTTTGCATGTATTTCGATTGTCTCATTTCCATCATATGGCCACTGATGTGAGTGTGGCTAAGGTCCACTCATATTGGTGTATGTCCATCTTGCATTTGTATATGCCATTTAGTTCATGTGCGCATGATAGTCTTCGTAAGTGCATTGTGTATGTCATGTTATATCACGTGCATTGTGTATGCCATTTTAGCCCATAGAATTGCGTATGCTAGGTTGCATGTTAGTCGCATTGTGTATGCCATCTCAATGCTTTGTGTTTGGAGTAGGGTTTAGTCCGAATACGAAAAACGAGGGACGTTTCGCACTTTAAGTGACGAAACGTGCCTCGATTCTCGGCCGCCGACACTCTTGACTGTCCATGATAGAGTTGTTGGCTTTACTTGCTTATATGTGCATTCATTTCACATCGAGTCGTGCAATTAGACTTCTCGGCCATCATGCATCGAGATGCGTGATTGGTCGCACGAGGATCAAGGACTACACTTCCTTGAGCTTGTGCAGGACGGGGAGAGTGGCCGTGCACACATTTGTTGAAAATACATTGCCTTTTCTCTCTCTTGCATTTGTTGCAGAAAAACCAAAAACCAGAGGTGGAAACTGGTCGGCCGACCAGATTTTCTGGCAGGCCGACCACCCTCTTTGGTCTCCACCATAAAGGGTGGTCGGCAGGTGGTCTCCCATGCTAATAACTGGTCGGTGGCCTTCCCAAGGCGGAGTTTCAGCCTTCTGGAGCTTTGTGCAAGTTTCTGAGATCAATTGCAAACAAAGGCGAGGCGAGGCGAGGCGTCGCGATGGAATTTCCCGACAAGGCGACCCGAGTATGCATGCATCCTTCATCATTCGAAACAGAGCTGAGGCAATCCATTGTACGTAGCATAGCATGCTAGTTTACTTTGCTTACCTAATTCATTTGTTAAGTAATTAGTATTGTGTAATAATTCGTTATTTATTTTGGTTGTGTAATATTCTTTCAGACCCTCTGAGAGAGGGCCAATTGTTGTAATAAGTGTACTTGTGTGTGATGTATGTCTTCCAACCCCACATCTTTCTCCCTTTTATTTACCAGCATATGATGGTTAGTTTAGGGCATGTTTCAATTAGCATACTTATGATAGCATGTTTGCATTCATTCATCTGTCTTGCATGCACCGGGCTCGGCGCATCATACTAACTGCATTGTATTTCATTCTCGAGTTGATACTTTGTAGTTTGCATTTCAGCATGCCATCTTTAGAAAGACCGAGTTCCGTATTTGACCTCAGTCCTGCATTCCTGCATATGTTTGCATTAGGGGCATTTTATAAGCATAGTTAGGCATTGCTGGGCCTTGGATTTCTAACATAGCTTCTGTTTTGGCTTGGAGTACTCGGTAAGTGTTTATGCTTTAGCATCCTTTCATGTGTGTGAGTGAATGCCATGATAGCATGCTTACCATGAGGCTATGTGCTTATGTGATATACCTGCCTGAATGCCTGTAGGTGAAGGTTAGATTATCTAAATTGAAATAATGCATTGACTGTGAGTTTTAAGCCCACTTGAGAGTGGCAAACCATCACATTTTCTAAGCCCACCCGAGGGTGGAAAATCCACGTCTTAGCCTACTTGCGGGTAGCACCATCAAACCATTTTTAAAATAAACAAACATGAGATGTGTTGTTCCAATTCAGGCGATCCAATCTATACTTGTATGTTGTGCGCATCACATAGTAAATCTAGGCTAATAACCGGAATAAGAATGCATAATGTTTTCAAAACTCGATATCATGGTTAGTAGAAGGTGATCTTTGATCGGGCGAGCGGGGGTGCTCACGAAGTGACTTTCCCCAATCGTACCTAAGTTCCCGAGCCGAGGCAACTTTTGTGATGACGGACATGTGGCCTTCGGCACGAGTCAGGGTTTCTTAAATTCTCCCAAAATAAAATATTTAGGTGACGACTCTGTATCTGGAAAAGCAGTCTATGTTTGGCACTTCTTTCTAAAAATTTATTTTTCAAAACGAATTGCCAGATTTGGACTCTTTGATGATTCATCAGTCTTGCATTGTACTCTGCGAGATTAGATACAGGACCATGAATTTTGAGTCCAAACTGTAGTGAGCCCAATGAACAAAACGGGATTTCCCTCCCGGGACATTCTGGGACGTCTACAGTTTGCTTACCCGATTATAGATTAGATACAGCACCCTTTTTGACCATTCGACCGAGTGCATATTCGGAATCCATAGTGACCATTCCAAAGCTAGGACAGGTTGCTTACCCGATTATAGGTTGTTTGAAACTGCTGCGTGCGTAGTGAAACCCTAGCTCCTGACAAAATAGGACAGAGAAATCCTACCCCAACATAGGGGTGTTTTAGCTCTCACTTGCTTGCTATGTGCTTTTACAGTGTGTCCCTATAGGAATGCATGTAACAGTTTGCAAGTCTGGGTATCAGGCCTGCGAGCATCAGTATTTGGGAATCAGTTTTACTTGAGGGTATCAGTTTACAGGCGGACTTTTGGGCAGAATTTGGTAGAGAGCACGGTCATCAGCTACGCTCATATCTGTTTTGGCAAAAATGGGCTGAGATACTGCCTGTTTTCTCTTTTGCTAGGTAGTTCTGGAATCATAGCTTCAGAAGGCTCCTATATCCCCCGAGTACATTGGACTAGTGCTGATAGACTTTGTCCAGTCAGAGACTCAGTTCAGAGCAGCCAGTGTTTTCCTTCGCTGAGGCAAGGCAGAGAAGGGCCAGTCAAGGCTCACCGGTTCATCTGATCCGTCAGTCACCAGTCACATCATCAGCAAACTGTGATGGCACAGGGTTCGGAAGAATTTGTGGCCGTGATAGCAGCGTTAAATCAGGGAACTACCATGCAGGGTGAGACCAGTATTGAAACGCAGCGCCCATCTGGGGCATCTGCCTCATATCCAGCTTTGGAACCCCAGCCGAACTTTGACCCACTTCCGCCAGCTGAAGATTTGCAGGGTCCAGATCCTCGAGAAGGGTTGGCTCAAGCCCAAGTTTTTAGACCTCTGGTGTAGCCTAATGAGAGGCTTTATCCCCTTGATACTAGTGACCTCGATCCGACCGCGGTAAAAATCGCAAACCTTGAGAAGCAATTCAAAAAGGCACATGGCCTTAACTCCATTCCCGACATTGAGGATGGGTACACCGAGGCTGCCGTATGGTTCCCAGACAGATTCAAAATGCCACATATTGACCGTTTCGACGGGTCTGGAGATCCTACGGTCCATATCCGACTTTTCTTGGATATCCTGAAGTCGATGGGTCTGACTAAGCCACAGAAACTCTCTCTGTATGGAAGAACCCTGTCGAGTGTAGCAGCCACTTGGTATGCCAAGTTGGAGAATACAGTGAAGCAAAACTGGGAAGAATTGGCTGAGGTCTTTGTTGATCAGTATTCTTACAATACCCAAGTTGAAATGACCATCCAAGAGCTCGAAGCAACCTGCCAGAACCCAACAGAGCCTTTTGTGGAATTTGTTGCGAGGTGGAGGGCAAAGGCAGCACAGATGACAGATCGCCGCCCTTCTGAGAGGGATCAAGTGCAGATGATGGTGCGAAACCTCGAGCATGATATGTTTCAAAATTTGATAGTCGCTCCGCTATTCACTTTCAAAAGTTTGCATGAACTGGGGGTTCAGATCGAGAATGCGTTCAACAGTGGGATCATTCCCAGAACAAGTGAACCGACAAGGAGGGTGATTTTAGGGAGTACCAATGCTAGTAGTAGCGCTATTCCCAAACCCACCAAAATCAATACAGTTGCCACAATTAACCCTTTTGCCAAACCAAGCCTACAAACTGCCGGCCTAGCCCGAGCTTAGGGCAGAACTTTCACCCCTCTCTATATGAGCCTGACTAGCGCACTAAAAATCTTGATGGAAAAAGGGTATCTCAAACCCCTCGATCCTCAACCTCTGCCTGACCCACTCCCAGCCAGACATAACCCCTCCAAGTACTGTGTGTACCATCAGCAGCGCGGTCATGGCACCGACCGTTGCTACCGCATGCGTCATGAGGTCCAAAATCTCATCGACAACCGGACGATAGCTCCACCTTCGGACCCCAATGACCAAACATCTCCTGCCTACCTCAATCACATCCACATACTGCTGTCCACCTTTGACCCCAGCATATACATCACCCCGGCCCATCTACCCAAGCCTGAGGTGTTTATCCCAGAAAGCATGGACTTATGCATGATGGATGCACCTGGACCCCAATCATCTCAAACCGTGACCATTCCAAAGCTAGGACAGGTTGCTTACCCGATTATAGGTTGTTTGAAACCGCTGCGTGCGTAGTGATTTGGAATGATAACTGCATGATGGTTCTTGAAAATATTTATATTTTTGTCTATACCATTTATTTTAAAAAAATATCATTTCTGGTCGCCTCGCTTCAATGAAGCCCTCGCCTCGCCTCGCCTCATCGCCTCGCGCTTAGGCGTTAGGTGACCTTGTCGCCTCGATTCGCTTTTCGCCTTAAAAAACACTGGTAGAAACTGCATGAGGATTAGGAAGATCGAAACTAATCAATTGAATTATGTCATTGACTATGACTGTTTGATTAAACCATTGAATATGTGATTTGATTAGTCATTGTATATGACAACGTGTTTAAATACATTGTATATGTAACTTTGTTTGGAAGGAGATAGGGTATGTACTTCATTGTATAGGAGGAGATAGGGGATGGACTCCATTGAAAATTAAGTTGGCCGGAGTGTCCAGGGTGAAAGTCCCAAAATCTTATATGTATATGGGTGCTGGTTCCTTCGGACGTAGTTCCGTAAAATGGCAAGAAATAAAAGTGTTGGATTGATAAATGTATTGAATTGTCAACCATTGAGTAGTAGTCTCATTTTGGTTGTTTTGATAATAATGAATTTGGTTAATTGATTTTATCCGAAATGGAAGAATGGAATTGAGTTGAGGTATTGGTTGTCTATATTGATTGAACTTGAAAGGAATATGTATTGCTTAGGAATGTTGCACATTTATCTGATACTAATATCTTAGTTAATTCTCATATATTGTTTAGCATATCTCTACTGGGCTTTGGCTCATCCTACTAGGGAAACAATTTTTCAGGTACAGGTGACATGCCGCCTCCAAGGTCTTAGCTTTGGAGGTTTAGGAGTTGAAGGCTTTTTTCGTTATTTTGTTTTTGATGTTAAATGTTGATTCAAGCCAAGGGCTTTATATGTATAGAGCTAAGACTCTTCTTTTGTTGTAACCAAATGGTAACTTAGAAAGATGTAAACCTGTAGGGCAATTATTTTGCTGTTAGTAATTAGAGTTACATGCTATAGTTTCAAGATAAACATTTATGAAAATGTAATGCATGTAATATTTTTTGTAAAAAAGATTCTGATGAATGAAAATATAGCGTTTCTATTATATTTTATGGGTCTTATGAATGGTTTGTTTATGTCATATTTTGAGGGAGTTACACTCAAATCACTAAAACTAAGAATATCAATTTCACTTTCAATGAAGGCAAGCTTCTTATTTGCAGTGAAATATTTGACGCCTTAAGAAGAAAAGTATTTACAACTTTATATTTATTTTTTACTATTCTAAAATATTTAATTTATTTACTAAATATAAAAATTTAAAAATTGAATTGCTTACACCTCACTCCTTTAGGCTTAGGCCTCATCTCAAAAGGGCTACAACGCCTCGAGTTACACAGCCGCTTTAAAAAACTTCATATACTAAGTACTTTTGGGGTACGGCAAAATTTACGGATAAAAAACTGGATACGTGTTTCGTATACCTGATACGTATGCAGAAATACCATGCAAAGTACCGATACCCTACAAGGGTACAACATGTTTGTCAAAGTATCAATACATCTTAGTCATTCCTCATCTTTATTTCTCAGTAATCCCTTCACCCGATATGAAGCTTTAGCCTATAGCAAGAACTAGGGTTTTCACCTTCAAAATGGCCATAAGCTCTAAAAAGTTATTTGAGGATTTTCTTTCTTTGTGCATGTTGGGTTTTGAAATGGTATAACATTCACAACGTACCACACTGCAACACTTCTTGGAGGGAAAAAAAAGGAAAAATCATTTGTCCTAAGAGCTTTATACCAATTTGGGGCTTTTTAAAGCCTCTACCGCCTCTTCGTCCAAAAAGTCCTCTTAAGGCAACTCCTATCTGTCTCATGATAACAGGCTCTAAATATAATTTCTTATAGAAGTCTAAAATGCCATTGAAAATGGTTCCCTACCTAGCCAACCAAACACCAACAATTAACCATATTTCCAATACAATTGGCTCTTCAATAGCATTGGCCATTCGATGGAAAAATTAAAATTGCATTGCAATCTCCCTCCTTATACCAAATAGCTATAGATCTTTGTCACATGTTCATCTCTTCGAAAATCATTAGCCTTCGCAACTACACTTTTTCTCAGCTCTTAGCAACTCTGCCATTGAAAGGCCCTCCAATGTTATTCCCAGCCCATAGAAATAAGGAATTTATCAATCTTGGGTATTGAAGAATAAGCCCTATTGTGACACCAAACAAATCTCCTCAAGTCACCGCCAAGACACCACAAGCAATTTCAACTTCAATAGCAAACAGCTCCTCCCATAAACCTCTTCTATCATCTTCAGTCAGATTATACCCTCAAAAAAACAAGAAACTATTAAAGCCCATCTTCCACCATGCAAACAAGCGTGAGATTAAGTGATCACCCATCCTCATAAATTTTTGATAGATTCCTAGAATGTGAAAAACAAGGATGCAACCTGATGATCCGAATGTCCCCAAACTCACCAAATCTATCCACCTCTAATCTAACCCCAAAAACTCCTCACCACCTTCAATGACATGTCTTCGACTCAATTTCTTGTAAAAAAACTAAGTCCCCTTTCCACTTTTCCAACGAGGCTTTCACAGCATCCCTCTTATTTGAGCCATTTAGACCCCTCACTTTTCATGATATTCATGATATAATAAAAAGCTTCACATGGAAACCACCCCTTCTCCTTCCACCGATTAGGTTCCTCCCACCCTTAACCCTAACTCCTTCCATACACATTACAAACACTAAAATTCCAAGCACATGTTAGCCTTGAAACAAAACAAAACCAATGCATTATCTTACTTTAAGATCACTATGTTGTAAGGTTGGACCGTCAACTTACCAACACAAAGATTCTAAAGCCCAAACAAGGTAATTACACTTCAAATGTGGCTCTCAAGTATAACCAAAGGCAGTGCAAAAAGAACATTACAAAATCCAACCACAAACAATGTTATCGTTTACTTTTCCATTCATTTAATATTGATCAAAAGCATTCCCACTTCTTGGTGATTTACTAACTGTTGGGAATTTATACCACACCCTATCATCGCAAACGGAAGCACACCATGCACACACCAAAGAGAAAAAAAATCACATATGGATTTACGTGGTTCAACCCAAATTGGTTACATCGACGGGAGAGAGATTCCCCTATGATAAAGATAGAAAATACATGTGAGATAGCCAAAACACTCAAAACCTCACCCCGGTGCCCTCACAGTACTTGTTCTCTCACCCCCCTTACATCTCTATTTTTTTCCCTTCAATCTCTCTCAAGAAAATCCTATAGTCCACATGAATATTTATAATAGTCTACCTATAAGAAACATAGTTCCATATAATTAGGTAACAAAATACTACACATGAAGGCTTCCTAGTAGATTCCTACTACATAATAAATGCATCTCTTCATAACATATATAGAGTTTGAGAGGCACCACAACCCTTCATTTTTTATAAGTACACGCATCACAGTTGCTAGTAGCTCGATTTTCTACCCGCCATATCAGATAAAATTATAAACCACAATAGCAGAAGAACTCCAGTGTAATGTTTTAAATTTGGATTTGAGTGGTTATTAAGAATGACCCTTTGTGCATCTTCTCCTATAGCCATCAAAAGTTTCAGTCCTCAACTTTTCAGGACATGAAAACAGAATTACCTAAAATCTAGATTGAACTCTACATAAAACTAAGAATTGTTTATCAAAATTGAAATATATCAGAATAACTCAATGTAGAAACGAAGAATGAACTTACTTTTCATTGAGATTGGAATCACCAAAGGGATTGGCATCATTGGAATAACCAGACACAGTCTGTGACTTCAATTTCTTCGCGACTTTAAGAGCCTAAAAGCATCAAAACTCAAACCACCATAACAATCAACAACAAAAACCCTAGACACCAAACCCACAAAAAAAAAATTAGAAAAAAAAAAATCAATCAATCAATCAATCATAAAAACAGTACCTTTTTCTGAGCTTTCTTGGCCAAGTAATCAGCAATGTCCTCATCCGTAACCTTCTTCGAAGACGACCTCTTCCGCTTCCTCTCAAGATCACTTCCATCGTCGGAATCATCCGAATCCCTCGAAGCGCTCCGGCGGCTGAGACTCCGCTTGTGAGAGCGGTGGTGGCTCGGCGTTAACGAGCCGCGGCTATCGGTCTCGGAGTCGTCGTCGTCGTCGGATTTTCTTCGGCTTCTGCTTCTGCTTTGACTGGTCTTGGAAGACGAAGCTTCTCTCTTCCTCTTGCTCTTGGTCTTGCTGCTTCCGTGGGTCTCCATATTTGTAGTGAAGTCTTAGTTTGGCAGGGTAGTCGCTGTTAGGGCTTCCTGGAGAGAGAGAGAGAGAGAGAGAGAGAAGAGGAGGAACAGTTTGATCCCCAATCGGGGAGAAAGAGAGAGTGAAGAGAATGAGGATGTGGTATAAAACTGATTGGAAATTAATGATGAGCAGTTTTGGTTTCAATTTTCTACTCATTCAAACAAGGTATTTACTAATTATTAATTTGTCATCAATCAATAAGAAATATATATATTCATTGGAATTGAGTGTGGGACAAGTTCAATTTAATTAATTCATTGGAATTGAGTGTGGGACAAGTTCAATTTAATTAATTTAAATAACAATTTCAAATCTATAATAAAGATTATCAATAATTCCAGACAAATTCCTAAGAACAGATCACACCGATTCCAGTTAGTTAATAATTGATGGGGAAGGAAATGACAGCAACTACTTTAAGCATGGTCAAGAAAAATTCTATTAAATTTTCCTGAAAAATCCTCTAGTTTCCTTTTGACTGAAAACATAAAAAACAAATCAACCAACTTTCATGACACATATATAATAAAAAACAAATCAACCAACTTTCATGACACATATATAATCAGATAAACCCAGAAAGGAAACTTGAAATTAATTCATACATAAACACAAACCAACACTAAAAACACAAGAAAAGCAAAGCAGTTTAAAACTTTTGACATGAAACGATCTATTTATCTATACTATTATAAAGTGAACACCTTTTATGATGTCCTGAAGCTTTACTCTCCTCATACCACGTGGCAGTATTTTTTATTTTTTAAAAAAAAGTTAACTCTCCTCATACCACGTGGCAGTATTTTTTATTTTTTAAAAAAAAGTTAAATAAAGAGATGGGCAAGGCTTGAACCCATGACCATGGATTTAAGGACGATGACTCATACCACTTAAGCTAAGTACACATTATAATATTAATTTCATTATTATTATTTTTTATTCCTACTTATTTAAATTGCACACATATCGTGTGTGCCACCCACTAGTATATATAAACCAAACCAAACCCTAAAACACAACTCACTCACACACAACCGCCTCTCATCTCTCTCGGTTTCTCTCTCGGTTTCTCTCTCTCTCCCTCCACCGATCTCCCTCCGTCGTCCTCCTCTCCCCCTCCTCCGCTGTCCTCCTCTCCCTCATCTCATCACCGCCGATCTCCCTACTCCTCCGCTGTCTTTGGCCAGAGAGAGCTGTGGTTAGGGTTTTCGATCTCGGCCAGAACAAGTACTCAGATCTGCAACGATCGAGGCCACAAGCGTCGCCGCTGGTGAACAAGGTAATCTATTTCCCCAAATACCTATCTCTAAAATCTCATCTTTTATGCTTATGTCTATTTTTTTTTGTTTTTTTTACTCAGTTGAGTTCGATGCCCTAGACAGCAGAGGTCTCCAACAATATTTTTGGATTTGTTTTTGGAGATAGAGAAACAATGTTTCGAATGTCTCTCTCACCTGAGGCATGCTTCCACTCGGCCTTATATTTGTATTGGATGCATGCTTGCTTGCATTGTATATTGTTGTACGTATATGTTAAATATGTTTGGTTTGGTTTGGGGGTTACTTTTTGCAGAACTAAAAATACCATTGACCGTTCTGAACATGGAGAGATTGTTATTTAATCACATGGTAAATGCGTATTTGTTTAATTCCAATTTATGGGTCAAAACAATTGTGGGTTCTGCTTTCTGAAACCATAAATTTGCTTTAAGAACCTGTTTTCAGTTTATCAAAGCTGTTATGATAAGAAGTAGAATCGTTTCATGTCAAAAGCTTTAAACTGCTTTGCTTTTCTTGTGTTTTTAGTGTTGGTTTGTGTTTATGTATGAATTAATTTCAAGTTTCCTTTCTGGGTTTATCTGATTATATATGTGTCATGGAAAGTTGGTTGATTTGTTTTTTATGTTTTCAGTCAAAAGGAAACTAGAAAGCGAAATGGTAAAAAAAAAACAAATTTAAAAATGCAAAGAAAAAAGTCAGGTGAGATAGACATTCGAAACAAGCATTGAAGAGCTTACCAGATCGATTGTTTCTCTATCTCCAAAAAAAATCCAAAAATATTGTTGGAGACCTCTGTTGTCTAGGGCATCGAACTCAACTGAGTAAAAAAAAAACAAAAAAACAATAAACATAAGCATAAAAGATGAGATTTTAGAGATAGGTATTTGGGGAAATAGATTGATTACTTTTGAGACACCTTGTTCACCAGCGGCGACGCCTTGTTGTGGCCTCAATCGTTGCAGATCTGAGTACTTCTTCTGGCCGAGATCGAAAACCCTAACCACAGCTCTCTCTCGCCAAAGACAGCGGAGGAGTAGGGAGATCGGCGGTGATGAAATGAGGGAGAGGACAGCGGAGGAGGAGGAGAGGAGGACGACGGAGGGAGATCGGTGGAGGGAGAGAGAGAGAGAGAAAAACCGAGAGAGATGAGAGGCGGTTGTGTGTGAGTGAGTTGTGTTTTAGGGTTTGGTTTGGTTTGGTTTATATATACTAGTGGGTGGCACACGATGTGTGTGCAATTTAAATAAGTAGGAATAAAAAATAATAATAATGAAATTAATATTATAATGTGTACTTAGCTTATGTGGTATGAGTCCTCGTACTTAAACCCATGGTCATGGGTTCAAGCCTTACCCATCTCTTTGTTTAACTTTTTTTAAAAAATAAAAAATACTGCCACATGCCATGAGGAGAGTAAAGCTTCAGGACACCATAAAAGGTGTTCACTTTATAATAGTATAGATAGATAGATAGAAGATATAGAGAGAGAGGGTATGATAGTAATTTTATATCAAGGACGTGGCTCGGGGTCGGTCCAGGGATGGGACTGGGAAATGTATCACCGTTTCCGGGCCGAAATTTATTGGGGATTTAGTTTTGAATACCATTTCCGGTCCGTCGGGAGTATTTTTTGGAGAAAACCCGTTAAAATCGGGGTCGGGAGGTCGGGTCCTTGTCAGGTCGGGTTTAAATTGTCATCCATATACACTAGTATAAAGTACGATACAAATAATATTATGATTAAAATATAATTGAAATTTCAATACTATTTAAATTTATATTTTAATTTGATAAAATCACAAATTTATTATAAAATTTTAGAGCTTTCACAAAACTCTTCATGAAAACTCGTTTTTACTTATATAATATATATAGCTAAATAGATAGATGTATCTAACATACATACAATTTCTATGGACATACATACAATACTATTTTTGCTTATATAATTATATGGAAATTGTATGTATGCCCGTAATGTCCTAGTGTATTACGACATACATACATTATATGAAAATATGTATAAAATATATTGAACAAAAATAAGAAAATAAAAAAAATAAACAAATAGAGAGAAAAATAAAAACGAAAGAAAAATAAAATAAAAAGAAAAGAAAGAGGAAGGCAGGA
The DNA here is from genome assembly GCF_004153795.1 of Camellia sinensis. Classification (NCBI taxonomy): domain Eukaryota; kingdom Viridiplantae; phylum Streptophyta; class Magnoliopsida; order Ericales; family Theaceae; genus Camellia; species Camellia sinensis. The sequence continues at coordinate 1,411,841 of NW_021027402.1, forward strand.
TCATGGGATCATGGAATGAGGGGTGTGAGAAAAGAAAAAAGAAAGAGAGAGAAGCAGGAAAATAGAAAATGTATATGTAGAACATTTTTTGAAAAATATATCTCAGCCATTATTTTATAATTTAAACAGATCTAAGCCATCCAAATGTCCTAATAAGACAAAAATATGTTAAATATTTAAAAACCGTCCTACTTTATTAAAATATATGTTGAAGATTCATATGAGATCTAAATTTACGAAGTTTATCAGGTATTCAATATATTTAAAAATAATAATTAATTGTTCAAATTCATTTAATTTGTGAACTAAAAAATTCATTAATATAATCTCCACTACACACAGTAAAATCTGGCTCATAATTCTGGGATCGCAGACTTTTCCATATAATACGAATAAAAATAAGTGCACAAAAAGGAGAAAAAAAAAACAAATAGAAAGAAAAATAAAAATGAAAGAAAATAAAAAAAAAACAAGAAAAGAGAGAGAAAGGTGGGATCATGGGATCATGGAAGGATAGGCGAGAAAGAGAAAAAGTAAGAGAGAGAGAGAAGCGGGAAAATATAAAATGTATATGTAGGATATTTTTTGGGAAAATATATCTCAGTCATTGCTTTATAATTTGAACAGATCTGAGCCATCCAAATGTTCTAATAGGACAAAAATATGTTGAAGATTCAAAAACCGTCATGCTTTATTATATAGATGTTGAAGATTCATATAAGGTCTAAATTTATAAAGTCTATCAAGCATTCAATATATTTAAAAATAATAATTAATTGTTAAAATTCATTTAATTTGTGGACTAAAA
>NW_021027402.1:1412994-1456936 GCF_004153795.1 Camellia sinensis
TTGATTGAGGACGGCTGTCACGCTGTCTTCGTACTTCGTGAAATTTGAACAGTCCCGCCTTTTTTCCCTTTACCTAAAACTAGTCTCATCATTTCAACACACTTTACAAATTCTCTCTCTCAGCCTCCACTGCTTGTTCATTTTCTGAGCTCGTGTTTTGCTGCCTTTTGCTTCCATCTTCAGTTTCCTGCTTCTTCTTCTGGTTAGTATTGCATCTTACTTGCTTTGTTTGTTTTCGTATTTGTTCTATGCGTTTTGTTTTATGTGTTTGGTTACGATTTGAGTGTAGAGTTGTTTTTAAATTTAAAATATTAACATTTTAAATTATTTAAATTTTTTGAATATTTAAATTATTTAAATTTTTACGATTTAAATTTTTTGAATATTTATTTTAATTTTTTACTTATTAAATTTTTTAGATTATTTAAATTATTTAAATATTTATGATTTAAATTTTTTGAATATTCATTTTGAAAAAAAATTATTTCTTTTGTAGTATTTTCAATTAAAAAATTGATTAATGTTATTTTCTGTTAATAATAAATTTTTTTAATTGAATTTTAAAAAAAGTTTGGTTATGAGTGTTGATCAGAATTTTTAATAGTGTGAAAGTAGTGTATTTTGTTATGAGTTATAACAATTTGAATTAAGTTTTGAAAACTCTTTCCAAAACTCCAAACAAATTTTTTTACTTCACATATCAAATCAAACTTTCAAAACTCAATTTCACACTCAATTTAAAACTCAATTCAAAAACTATAACCAAACAAATTTTTTACACTTAAATTATAATTTCACAACTCACAAACTTAAAATACAACCCATGCTCTCAAATCATATTTACAAAACTCTACCAAACGCAACCTAAGGTTTTATTTTGGTGGCTCTATTAGTTCTTTAAATAATTCTTTGATCTTCAAAAAAATATTATAAGCACAAAACTCACTTCCCTTAATTTATATTTAATTCGTTGTTTTTATTTATTTATTTATTTTAATTTGATGTTGAATTGATTGCGTATTTGTACATAGATGATTGATTGATTTTAATTATTTTGATTAGTTGTGTATGCCAGATTTAGGGTTTCAATATGTATTTATTTTATAGTTGTAATCACATTCATGGTTATATGCAATTAAAATTAATAAGGAACCCATAGATAAATTCCTTATACTCCACCATGACTCCATGGATTGTTATTTTATTTGAGTGTTGGGAAGAAATAGTGTATAAAAAAAAAGTGAGGATTATGAAATTTATTTGAATGTCTTAGACTTGGCATTGTTATGTTTGTTCTCATGAGTGAGATGTTTTATATATGTATATTATTGCATCGTTCTCATGAATAGACGAGTGATTTGATTTACGCTCGTACGTATATGCTAACCATTCGGGAAATGTGGGTCAAACTCGAGATGATATCCCCATGCAAGTTTGGCTTCAGCGCGATGTTAGGTATACGGGAGCCACATGGAATATATGTGTAGGCCGGAAGTAGAGACCGAAGTGGTGGACTCAAGGTACAAATAATTTAATTACGAGTTTATTGTTATAGTATGAATTGTATTGATATATATATCTTAAAAAATAGTAAACGATCTCGATAAATTATGAAATTTGAGTAGAGGCATGTATACGTGATTCTAGACAACTTTTGTGTTTAAAATTTTTATTAAAAAATCGATTATAACTTATAATCAGATGATATTGATTATAGTAGTTTTAATTCATTTTAACAATTAACTCACGAAACGAGCTCATTTTTATTAGTTTCACGAAAACTGAAGTAAAACATTATTTTGCACACTTTTTGTGTTTTGAACTTTTCCGAAAAAAGTCATCTTAGGGCAGTTTCTGTTCGTTTTCAGTTTCAAATTTTTCGGTTGAATTCCGTCTAGGTTCTTCTATCAAGTTTTTCTCTCAACCTGTTCAGTTTCTACTAAATTCGTTCGCGCTGTCTTTTAGTAAATTTGATTCTGTACAACTTTTGTTATTTGAGTGTTGGTCAATTCAAATTATTTAAGTATAAAATGGTACATTTTTATACTTCTTTAGTAAGTTGCTTATGATTAAATTATATTAACTTTTTTTTTTTTTTTGCAGGATGGTGGGTTTTACTAACTTTTTTATGCATGGCTGACCCACTATATTTTTATTTCTATTTTGTTTATTTTATGATCAATTTATATTTCGTTGTGTATGGGAAATAAACTAAATGCCATCATATCTTGGGAAACTACCCATTCGTCTCGGTGCAGTTGGAACTACTTGTCTTGTCCCATAACAAGAATTAAATGTATTTTTGTTTGTGTTTGTTGAACACGTGGGTGTTAAATGTTGTACTCATACCAGTATGTATATTGACCCGTTTTATCTCTTGACAACTTGGGTGTGTTCTGTTTGAGCGCAGCTGAGCTTCCTTTGCAGGATTAGTTGAGGCTATGGTGGTGACAAAAAATAACTATGATCGTAGGACATGTCGTTTGAACTTCTTCTGTTTTCATGAGTTTAGAGTTGATATTAGTTTATGTATTTATTATTTTTTTTATGACCTTGGTATTTAATAATTTGGCATGGTCTGTAACTTTACATTATTTAAGTTATTTTGACTATGTATTGTTACTTTAATGTTGGAGGTATTGATTAGTTATGAAATTATGGTGGATGGTTTGGTTGGCGTTTAGTTTTTTTATTTCACCCCTAGGATTTGGATGATGGAATATTAATTGGGGTTTAGTCATAATTTAATATTTAATTGTCTAAATTTTGGGGCGTGACATTCAATCTCACACTGCTTCTCACAAAAAAAAATATAAGCAAATGTAGTAGAAGCGTACAAACTCTCAATTATTTAATCATAATTTCTCATAATTTTGAGAGAAAAAAAAAAAAAGAGGTGACACTTCTTCCTCTCTCACCCTGTTTTTTCTAGCCAAAATAGAGGAGAAAAAAATCCACATGAAATATATAAGAAAAAAAAATATATTTATCACTTTAGATAAATTAAAAATTTTAAAACTCTCTTATCACCTCTTTCCTTTATCTCAATTAAAGTATCCTCCTTTCACATGACTTCCTCTCTTACATGTCTCTCTTCCTCCTTATATATAGTTACATTTTTGTTTCAATCTCACACTGCTTCTCACAAAAAAATAAAAATATGATTGTATATCTCTTCCAAAGAACTTACCCTTATTTGTCACCATCACCTCTATGGTCATGTCATAAGAAAATTAGATTGATACTTCCTAAATGGCCATTCCGTAAGAAAATTAGAGATTGGTGTATATGATACAACAGGTTGCTGTTACTTTATTTTTATTTATTTTTTAAGCCCCTTTTCCAAGTTTTTGAGTTATATGTTTCACTTATTATATAGACAAATCAATTGCTTTACATAGAATTTTGGGTGAATTACACTAATAGTCCCTATAGTTTGGGGCTTGTGTCACTTTGGTCCATGACTTTTCAATTGTGACACATTTGACCATGAATTTTAAATTTTGTTCCAAATAAGGACAATTAAAGACATCATTAGATTTTTCAGGGGTAAAATCGTCAATTTGATAAAATATAAACTAATTTGATTAAAATAAATGTCAAACAAATATTTTTGACTTTTGTTATTTGAGTTTTGGTTAATTCAAATTATTTAAGTATAAAATGGTGCATTTTTATACTTCTTTAGTAAGTTGCTTATGATTAAATTATACTAACTTTATTTTTTTTTGCAGGATGGTGGGTTTTACTAACTTTTTTATGCATGGCTGACTCACTATATTTTTATTTATATTTTGTTTATTTTATGATCAATTTATATTTCGTTGTGTATGGGAAATATACTAAATGCCATTGTATCTTGGGAAACTACCCATTCGTCTCGATGCAGTTGGAACTACTTGTCTTGTCCCATAACAAGAATTAAATGTATTTTTGTTTGTGTTTGGTGAACACGTGGGTGTTAAATCCTGTACTCATACCAGTATGTATATTGACCCGTTTTATCTCTTGACAACTTGGGTGTGTTCTGTTTGAGCGCAGCTGAGCTTCCTTTGCAGGATTAGTTGAGGCTATGGTGGTGACAAAAAATAACTATGATCGTAGGACATGTCGTTTGGACTTCTTCTGTTTTCATGAGTTTAGAGTTGATATTAGTTTATGTATTTATTATTTTTTTTATGACCTTGGTATTTAATAATTTGGCATGGTCTGTAACTTTACATTATTTTAGTTATTTTGACTATGTATTGTTACTTTAATGTTGGAGGTATTGATTAGTTATGAAATTATGGTGGATGGTTTGGTTGGCGTTTAGTTTTTTTATTTCACCCCTAGGATTTGGACGATGGAATATTAATTGGGGTTTAGTCATAATTTAATATTTAATTGTCTAAATTTTGGGGCGTGACATTCAATCTCACGCTGCTTCTCACAAAAAAAAATATAAGCAAATGTAGTAGAAGCGTACAGACTCTCAATTATTTAATCATAATTTCTCATAATTTTGAGAGAAAAAAAAAAAAGAGGTGACACTTCTTCCTCTCTCACCCTGTTTTTTCTAGCCAAAATAGAGGAGAAAAAAATCCACATGAAATATATAAGAAAAAAACATATATTTATCACTTTAGATAAATTAAAAATTTTAAAACTCTCTTATCACCTCTTTCCTTTATCTCAATTAAAGTATCCTCCTTTCACATGACTTCCTCTCTTACATGTCTCTCTTCCTCCTTATATATAGTTACATTTTTGTTTCAATCTCACACTGCTTCTCACAAAAAAATAAAAATATGATTGTATATCTCTTCCAAAGAACTTACCCTTATTTGTCACCATCACCTCTATGGTCATGTCATAAGAAAATTAGATTGGTACTTGCTAAATGGCCATTCCGTAAGAAAATTAGAGATTGGTATATATGATACAACAGGTTGCTGTTACTTTATTTTTATTTATTTTTTAAGCCCCTTTTCCAAGTTTTTGAGTTATATGTTTCACTTATTATATAGACAAATCAATTGCTTTACATAGAATTTTGGGTGAATTACACTAATAGTCCCTATAGTTTGGGGCTTGTGTCACTTTGGTCCCTAACTTTTCAATTGTGACACATTTGAACCTGAATTTTAAATCTTGTTCCCAATAAGGACAATTGAAGATATCATTAGATTTTTCAAGGGTAAAATCGTCCATTTGATAAAATATAAACTAATTTGACAAAAATAAATGTCAAACAAATATTGTTGAATTTTTAAAAATTATTTCTACCTACTAAAAATAAAATTATGTAAAATTGATAAATCTTTTAGACATTTATTTATTTTTTTACCAAATTAATTTTTATTATGTGTTTGGATAATGATCATGCAAAATTAATTTTTAAAAATTAATCATGTAATTTTTATTAATTTTTATCAATTTTATATAATTTTATCATTGGTAGATAAAAATAATTTTAAAAAAATTAAAAATAGTTTTTTAACATTTATTTTTGTCAAATTAGTTTATATTTTATTAAATTGCCGATTTTACCCTTGAAATTAAACAATGGTATCTTCAATTGTCCTTATTTGAAATAAGATTCAAAATTCAGGGTCAAATGTGTCACAATTGAAAAGTCAGGGACTAAAGTGACACAAGTCCCAAACTATAGGGACTATTTGTGTAATTTGCCCTTGAAATTTTGTGTGTTTGTATTCCATATCAATAAAGCAATCTATCAATTTTTTTTGTATATGTTTTTTATTTTTCTTATATTTGAGAAAATTTAATATTTTAAAAGTTACAATAGGGTTGAAGTTCAAACAATACACTCCTAAGTCACGAGGAGAGCAAACAACTATAAATGGGAAGGATAATTGAGAATTACTAGTCATAGGGTAATTTGTAAACAAATTGGGCCGAGCTAGGCAGAGTCTTCTTTGGGAGTTGGGCCGCGTAATGGGCCGAGATAAGGGCTGGTGTAGCTCGGTCTTAGGCCAAGAAGACATCTTTGATTTTTGTTGTGGGCCAAACTAAAGGGCCGGAGTGTGGACATTGAGTAGCTCGGTCCTTTTTTATCTAAGCACCAAACTGGGCAAAGGCATTGACCGAGCTACCTAATACTGGGCCCAGGGGTTGGCCGAGGTATTTGGTAAAATGGAGAACCGAGCTAGGTGTAGCTCGGTCGATACTTCTATTCCATTACTTAGTTGAGCACAGAGCCGAAATAACTTGGTTAACCGCAATGTCAGCCGAGGTAAAGGGGTCGGCCGAGGTGAAGGTGTTAACTGAGGTATAGGTGGATAAAGACTGAGCTAGGCGTTGCTCGTGGGAGCATCGAGCTGGGTATATCAAAAGGCCAGTGTTAGCTCGGTTGTGCTGTTATTCTACCGTGGTTTAGCCATCTCACTTGGCTTGCAGTGATGAGACTCCTAGGAGGACTCTGCTAAGGAGAGTAGAGTCCTACTAGAATTGTGCAAAACCATCTCACTTGGTTGGTAGTGAGTAGGGTGTGTGATTCCTAGGAGGACTCCCATAGGGAGAGTTGGAATCCTACTAGGAATGTGCCAAGCAGAGTCTATAAAAGCTCAGGACCAGACTGATGTAGAGGTATCCCAATTTCTACTCTAGAATACACAGAGCTTATTGTCTAGTTGCTGACTTAGGCATCGGAGGGATTTCCGGCACACACCTGCCGGTTAGCTCACGTTTGTGTTTTCAGGAGGCGAAGCGACGACGTTTGGAGGAGTGCAAACTTGATCAACAGGATTATACGATAAGATTATTTTGTGCTCGTACAATTGGCGCTGTCTGTGGGAATTTCACAAAGAGCAAAACCTCTTGATCAAGTTTTCCTCTCTAGTTAAAAGCAATGGCGCACAATGAAGACTTGCCATAATCTGCTATTGATGGGCAAACACCGGAAGGGGGTGGAAGCCGCGAAGGTTTACCTTCTATCCCACCCATGGCGAAATTAGATCCCCAGCGAAGGAATCCGCAGAGAGAAGCAAGAGAAAGACAAGGCTCAAGTCCACACCGCTCTGAGAACCCTAATAGATAGAGGCGGAAAATGGATCCTCAGGTTTTCGAAGATCGCGTAAGGGAGCAAGAAGAAGTAATAAGAAGAATGGCAGCGGACATAGAGACGATGAAGAACTAGATAAAAGGCAAAGGGATGGCAGCAAAAGAGGGCGCAAAGGCAACACACACTCTTGCCACTTAGAAGATCGTGACAGACAAATCACACCATCACAAACTGAAAGAAGAAGCCTCAAGTCAGGCGATACGCAATCAAAGACTTCCAGGACACGCTACTCTAGGCCTGAGAGAATGAGGACTGAAAGGGCTCGAAAGAGAGAAGACACTCAGGCTCGTGACTCTTGCAGAGTCTCCGTACTACAACGATTGGCTCCTAGAACACATGGGAGTGTCGATGTTGGAATTCCAGAACCACGCAATGCCTATAAACCAGCAGACAAAGCGTTAGCAAAGTTACAGAGTTCACCGTTCATTCCGACAATAGAGAACGCACCATTACCCTCAGGCTTCCACCAGCCCAAATTCACTACTTATGAGGGGAAGTCGGACCCCTACATACACTTGAGCCACTTTTACCAGGTTATGGCCGTGTATCGGCGAAACGAGGCTCTAATGTGTATCCTGTTTCCTTCTAGCCTTGGTGACCTGGGTTTAGCGTGGTTTGAAAGGTTGCCAGAAGGTAGCATAGCTTCGTGGGCACGACTAGCAGAGGCATTTGTGACCAGATTCAGAGCGAACACCAAGACACCAGTGGAGATTGACGAGCTTCTCTCCATCGACATGGACGAGAAAGAAACATTGAGGTCTTACAATAGCCGGTATTGGGAGACTTTTAATCAGATTGGAGATTGCCCTACAAACCTAGCTATCGCACAGTACAAATGAGGTTTGTCGGCTGGCAATAAGTTGAGGGATTCAATGACAATGACGTCGCCCCTTACTATAGAAGCCCTAATGGAGAGAGTGCACCAACACATCTGGGTAGAGGAAGATAGGGTGTGCACCGAGGAAGAGTCCGACACAACAACGATACCAGACAAAAAGTCTTTGGCGAGAGTTAACATGGTTGACAAGTAGGACCGACCATGTAAGAGTCTTTGCCCGACTAGGGGCGATTAAGAGGTTTGGCCAGAATAACCAAACACTTTACTCAGAGTTGGCCGGAATAACCAACTTTGAGCTCTCTTCAGCCGAGATTAGGATCCACGCCGAAGAGGTTGGCTGGAAAAACCAACACTTCTCCTAAGCCAAGACAAGGATCTAGGTTGCAGGACGTTTGGCAGGAATAACCAAACACTTCGCTCTAGGTTGGCAGGAATAACCAACTTTGAGCTCTCTTCAGCCAAGATTAGGATCCGCGCTGGAGAGGTTGGCTGGAACAACCAACACTTCTCCTAAGCCGAGATAAGGATCTAGGCTGCAGGAAGTTGGCCAGAATAACCAACACTTCGCTCAAAGTTGGCAGGAATAACCAACTTTGAGCTCTCTTCAGCCGAGATCAGGATTTAGGTTGGAGAGGGTTGGCTGGAAAAACCAACATTTTATTCTCTTCAACCGAGATCAGGATCTAGGCTGAAGAGGGTTGGCAGGAATAACCAACATTTTGTTCTCTTCAGCCGAGATCAGGATCTAGGCTGAAGAGGGTTGGCAGGAATAACTAACATTTTGTTCTCTTCAGCCGAGATCAGGATCTAGGCTGGAGAGGGTTGGCCGGAATTACCAACACTTTGTTCTCTTCAGCCAAGATCAGGATCTAGGCTGAAGAAGGTTATGGCCGGGATGATGGTTACCTCAGCCAAAAGCAGGTTGTCAGGTTTGACCAACAACTCTTTGGCCGGGATGATGGTTACCTCGGCCAAAAAAAGGTTGACAGGGTTAGTATAAACCAAGATAGTCTGCTTGGCAAGACACAGAAAGAGCGACTCGCCGTACGGTCACAAACTTGAAGGATATATACGTTGAAGGCAAAAAAGCAGGGGTTGTTCAAAATTTTGGAGGTATATGACGGTGGTAACAGGAGAACGAGGATAATGGCGGCATGTCATGTATCCTGGGAATGACGTCGTACCAGATTAGTGGAGAGACATGTTGAGCAACTGACAAGGCTTATTGGGGCTGAACAAGCTGTGAAACTGAACAAATTTTTTTGCTCGGCAGAATGGGGCGTTCTTAGCTTGATTGGAGGAAAAATAATCCCAATCATGCTACGCAGATGGAATTAAGGGGCAATTGAGAGGGTAATTTGTAAACAAATTGGGCCGAGCTAAGAAGAGTCTTCTTTGGGAGTTGGGCCGCGTAATGGGCCGAGATAAGGGCTGGTGTAGCTCGGTCTTAGGCCAAGAAGACATCTTTGATTTCTGTTGTGGGCCAAACTAAAGAGCCGGAGTGTGGACGTTGAGTAGCTCGATCCCTTTTTATCTGAGCACCAAACTGGGCAAAGGCATTGATCGAGCTACCTAATACTAGGCCCAGGGGTTGGCAGAGGTATTTGGTAAGATAGAGAACCGAGCTAGGTGTAGCTCGGTCAATACTTCTATTCCATTACTTAGTTGAACACAGAGCCGAAATAACTTGGTTAACCATAATGTTAGCCGAGGAAAAGGGGTCGGCCGAGGTGAAGGTGTCAGCCGAGGTATAGGTGGATAAAGACTGAGCTAGGCATTGCTCGTGGGAACACCGAGCTAGGTATGTCAGAAGACCAGTGTTAGCTCGATTGTGCTGTTATTCTATCGTGGTTTAGCCATCTCACTTGGCTTGCAGTGATGAGACTTCTAGGAGGACTCTGCTAAGGAGAGTAGAGTCCTACTAGGATTGTGCAAAACCATCTCACTTGGCTGGTAGTGAGTAGGGTGTGTGATTCCGAGGAGAACTCTCATAGGGAGAGTTGGAATCCTACTAGGAATGTGCCAAGCAGAGTCTATAAAAGCTCAGGACCAGACCTATGTAGAGGTATCCCAATTTCTACTCTAGAATACACAGAACTTATTGTCTAGTTGCTGACTTAGGCATCGGAGGGGTTTCCGGTACACACCCGCCGGTTAGCTCACGTTTGTGTTTTCAAGAGGCGAAGCGACGACGTTTGAACGAGTGCAAACTTCATCAATAAGATCATACGAAAGATTATTTCGTGCTCGTACAACTAGAATGATCAAATAGATGGCTTTTATAGAGGAATTATAAAGTTTTACCATGAGGAAGAAATTTTAGTTTGGAAGCACATATGGCCAATTTGAGTCTTAAAACAATATGTCAACAAGAAACTTATCAAAGACTCCTATGTAGAGAGGACACTTTTGTTTTTGTTGCCCTTTTCGTTCTTTCTATTTTTTTGTTTTTGTTTTTTGTATTTTTGTGTGTGTGTGTATAACTAGAATCTTGAATCATACAAATGGCGTATATGAGGTGGAGAGTACTGGCGATGTATTCTCTCTCTTTTATCTAATCTCTTTTCCATTTGAGTGTTCACTGTTTAATTGTACTTCAATTTTTTTTGGCACAATTTTTTCTTAATCCAATAGATATGAGCACACCATTGTTTTTTCTTTTTTGCTAAAGTTTTAGCTTGAGGTTGTGTGAGACAAATGGTTAGAACATTAATCTTGGATAATAAAAAATAATTAAAAAAAAACTAAAGACCAAATAAGAAAGACAAAATTACTTATATTAACGTGTGATTTTGGTACACATGAAAAAATAAAAATAAAATATTTATAAGATGTTCAATCCCTTCCTTTTCTTTTATCTTCTTATATATTATAAGAATGTATAATGGAACATGAAAGGCCTCCAAACCCTTAATACTAACTCTTAATCACTTTCTTTCCTGCTAGTATTCTCTCAAGTCCCCTTTGCTAATTTTCCTAATTTCTATTTTTTTTTTAAAATAAACACAACAAACAAAATCTGATATACAAACAGATAAAGTTAACAAATTTGATCTATCCCGCTTCCATCAAAATCTTTCTTAATTAACAAATTTGATCTTATCTGTTCAATTAAAATCTTTATTTTACCTCTCAATATCTAATTTTAATTATTATTTTTTAAGTCTATCTAAACAAATCTAATTTGAAAATTTGATTTTTTTTATTTGAATTTTTATTTTTTACAAGAGCTTCAAACATTAAATAGAAATTTTCAATTTTAATATTTTTAAAAATAAAAAATATATTTGGCATAAAATGATAAAAAAATTACAAACCCACAAATATTTATAACCATATATATATATATATATAAATTAAAAATATATATAAACCCATAGCAAATATAGATAGATAGATTTATGGCATTCAGTTTATTATTAATTCTTTTTTAGCATATATATGTTTTAGACATTAGGGTTATTGAGAAACATCTTATTTATTGTTAGTATTATTTCATTAGTTAGAAATCAAGTTTATTATTTAAAGAAAATAGATCAGTTGAATGATAATAACATTTTGTGAATATCTACCTTTTGAATTATTGTCTTTACTTATGAAATTTGAGAAGACGATCTTTGTTCATTATGATTATAATTTTATGACAGAACTTAGAACTTAATGCATTATTAAAAAATTTATACATTATTAGATCAGTTATTTTTATGTTATATTACCAAAATAAATACTTCAGTTATTTTTCTCTCATTTTTATTTGGATAAGTAAGAAATAAAAGAAAAGAAATGATTGTAATTTTTTTCTTTATTGTTTAGTTAGATTTCATAAGAGAAAAGAAAATAAATTATTTTATGTTATATTATCAAAATAACCTTTTATATTTTGAGGACATGGATGTTAATCATTTTATTTCTTTTATTTTTACATGTACAAAATTAATATTATGAAAATATAAGAATTTGTTGTTGTTTTTTTTTTTTTCTTTCCTAATCTCTTCACTTTTGAGAAGATTGAAAATGAGGGTTATAAGAGAAATGAATTCCTCTCCGTTTCTCTCCATTTATCTCTACTTAAAGTTATTCAAACAAATAAGAGAAATACATATCTCTTCATTTATTTTATTTTCTCTCCAAATCACTCAATCAAAACATAGTAATCGCCAAGTGATAGGGTGAGTGTGAGTGTGTGACGTAAAACGAACTGTCGAGTTGCTTTGAGCCAGGGTTGGCTTGTAAAACCGCCAACCATGCCGATCTGTTCAACCTGTCCCACCAAGCTGTATTATTGTGTTTGGTTTTGGTAGACGGATTGAAAAAGAAAATAAAATTGATAGGTGAATTATAAATAAAATATATCTAAATTTTATATAGTTTCACATCGTTTTTTATTTCTTTTTTTAAATTTCTAAAGTTTGTGTTTAGTTAGAAAATTTGAAAAAGAAAAGAAAATCTATAGATGAAATGTAAATAAAATATGCCTAAATTTTATATAATTTTACACACTTTTCTCTTTTTGTTTACAAATTCATAAATCGCGTAAAAGATGCACAGTTCTAATGGAGTTATTAAAAACCTAAATTATGCAAAAATCAATGTGGACACCCAATCAATTATAAAATCAATCACATAAATGAGATATAAAAATATCATCACGATGTTTATAATTTATTAAATTTTATTATAATATTTTATATAAATTAAATTATAATAATAATAACGTACAAGTGAAGTAATTTGTGTCCAACTACATATTTCTTGATCGATTTTACATGTTTAGTTTTGTAATTGATTTTGTGTACATGTATAGAATTACTGAGATTATAAAATAATTATTTCTAATTAACGAACAACTATTCTCTCATCACAAAAATATTATGTTTACTGTGTATAGAAGTCTAGGAAAAATCGATGAAATTGAACCAACCATTCAAGATTGATAAAAAATTTATGTTTTATTTTGATTTTGAAAACTTTTACATAGAAACAAACTTAACCAACAAAACTATTATACTATGATGCATCTCAAGTCTTCATTAAAAGAAAGCACAACCAAAATCAAGCACACCCTTCTCACAATCAATATGCAAGATGATCCTGGAAAATGGTATCAAAGGTCGATTGTCCAAGTACAGAGCAATAAGCTAGTCCAAGAAACAACCATGAATACCAACCCAATATTGCAACATATTACATGATTTAGAAGAAAAATCCTAAAAAACATTCGCCAAAGAGGCCACAGAAGGAAACCTCAGCAAACAGAATAATAATCATTCACCCAATCAGTTACAAGTCAAATTACCCAAAAAAAACTTGCCCAAACATCTTGTTTCTCATTCCAACATAAATCCACAAATCCTTGCATGATTAGAATATTCTCCTAGGACTTCTTGAACAGTGTCCACGTGGTGATCTGCAATAATACAGACAAAAAAAGGTTGGTGCTTTATGTCTAGATGGAAGGACTCAAACCAATAAAAAATATAAGATTATAAAAATGAATCTGCAAGTGACAATTAGTACACCAATACACATTGATATTACAGCTCTAGTGACGTTTCAATCATTTTACAGCTATCAGATTTCATGTCATAAAGGGCTCTCACTAGAGAAATGAATCAAATGAAGTCACAGTCACAAAAAAGATTTAAGTATTGCTATTTGCTGTCTCTTATTTCTCTCTATGAGTTTCATGTGACAATAGCAAAGCAGCCCATCTAATTATGCTCTTTCTAATACCTGCTTGTTTCAACATGAAATAATTAGTATATGTTTGGTTTTTTGTTGATATGATGTGGTAAAAACAAATTACCTACTAAAATCTGGGATAGAATTACCAACTTTGTCCCAATACAAGTCATTACCCATAACGAACATCAAAACCGTTAATGACAAAAGTATATGCACACAATATGAAATTCTTGATACGGAATTCTATAATAATAAAAGGTATGTACCTATATAAATTTATATCTATATTAATGGTCCTCATAATACCTTTTAGGATTTGCCATGTTAGTGTCTCAATGTCAAGTAGTATATGTAACCTGTATCTGCGTTTGTGCTACATAGAACCACATATCCCATGAATCTCAGACAAGGGAAATGTGTGTGAATTGTTGCTTTCTTATGCATGCTCAAATCCACTAAACAAATAGGCTGTGAAAGAATAATTTATTCTATCCATTCAATAGGAGAGGATATGTACAAGTGCTTCCCTGTCCCGCCTCATTTCCAGTAATACAAGTCAAACCTAAAAATAAAATTGTTTTTCCCCCTTCTTTGTATTCATTGTCCTGAGAATCCAACCATGGATTCACAAAGATTTTCCATCAT
This sequence comes from Camellia sinensis, assembly GCF_004153795.1. Lineage (NCBI taxonomy): Eukaryota > Viridiplantae > Streptophyta > Magnoliopsida > Ericales > Theaceae > Camellia > Camellia sinensis. Next base: position 1,427,229 of record NW_021027402.1, read on the forward strand.
AGATTTCAAGTACTTATATTGATAAGCACAAAGATTTAGCAAGGAACATACCTTCTCCTCATATTCCTCCTTTTAAAGGGCTCCTTGCTGAATGCCCAATCAACGTTGATGGTTTGAGTGAGCAATTCAGTTCCATCCATTTCATTTATGGCTTTCTGTGATTCTTCAAAGTTCTCATATTCAATTAGTGCATACCCCTGTAGAACAATATTACATGGTGAGCAATTCAGTAAACAACAATTTAGCACAAACCTTACTTACTGATTTTTAATTTTATTTAGAAAAATTCAAGTTTTGGGTAGGCAGACTTCAAACCCACAACCTATCATACTACCAAAACACCCCTTTACCACATGAGTAAAGCCCCATAGCAACTTGTACTGCAAAATACAAGGGAGCAGCCAAAAAAATTGAAACACATCATAAAATTATACCAAACAACATTCAACTTTTGCAAATCAGAAGTCTTCAAAAAGATGAAAGTTATCTCTCATCCATGAGTTCCTCGACTACTAAATATGTTTCACATGGGAACTATTGATCAAAATATGTCTACACTAGTAGTAGTAGATAACTAGCCGTGTTTTGATAGCATTAACTTTTAAAACAAGCATGGCACAAGATACAACGTCCTTTCCATCATCTTTTCCCAACCAATATACAAATGTGTCAAATTTTCAAAGTTCAAATAACTGCATCGCATTTACATGGATTCGAGTACGGGTGTCAATTGCGGACATGTGTCAAGAATATGTTACATGATGTTTACAAAATGAATATGGAACTTTTTATACATAGAACAGGGGTCTTATGCATAAATTTATACAAAACTATTACTTGAGCGTATTTCTTGGATACATGTCTAACCAAACATGTAGGACACAATCACACAAATCTCATATCCTAAATCGAGTGTCAAATGGTACTTCACAAATTCAAAGGAATCCAAGTAATACAAAAGGCGTCTCAAACTCTCATGTCATTTGAACTTCTTGACTACAGAGCACAAACACACCTCCTTTCTATTATGATGCCATGTCCATGTCCGACATAATATTGACAATCTGATACCCATCAGATGCACAGAGCAACATGTCGAACATGCATTCATGCGTGTACTATTTTCGAATATTTACATGTGACTGGGTCATGCACCAAGGATGAAGTTTGAATTTTCAATTTTGTACAACAGTATCAACTAAAACAACTACGAATAATTAACAAGTTAACATAGTTGCTATTTGCAAATAAGGGAATAGTAAACTAATCTTAAATTTAAAGAACAGATGTGAATGAATAAAATAGGATATTTAAATGGACAATAGGCCTAAGGAATTGCTTTTAGGAGTAATCGAAAAATACTGAAGCATCAAAGAACAAAGGTAGCCCGATAGTAAAGCAGTCTCGATGAATTTCTTCTCATTAACAGTTATCCTCAAGGTATTAGCCAGTTCTGCTCCATTTTTAGTTCTACAAAAAGTAACCCCCAAACCAAACCAAACATATTTAACATATACGTACAACAATATACAATGCAAGCAAGCATGCATCCAATACAAATGTAAACAAACAATTTCCAAATAGTTCTACATGGTATCTCTAATCCTCGACTCAAACCCTATATATCAAATTTATAAATTTGGCTAAAAATCGCCCTCCTTTATTCAAACTCGTACCAAATTGAATCAAATTTACAACTCTGTCATTACTGATACGTTTAATCAAAGTTTAAAGGAAAGAACACAAAAATTCAAAATATTAGAGAGGGCGGGTTGGGTCAGGGACTCACTAACTCAGAGGAGGTGGTGGTGGGAAGTGGCGAAGTAGGAAGAGATTGCAGTACCTGGTGCCGGAGAAAATTCGTCCGATAAGCTGTGTCGTTTACGAATTTCGAACGGAGTGAGAAGTGAGGCCTTGAAACCGAACGACTGAAGGTGAGAGGTGAGGGAATGAGAGAACCCTAACCCCAATGACAATATATATGTATATATATGGCCTTATAAACCGGCAGCGAGAGGTAAGGCCATCGGCGGCGTGAGCAGGGAGAAGGGTAAGGGAAGGCGAGAGTCGCTGTCTCTATCGCTAATCTGATTTGAGAGAGTGTAAGCGAATTAGGTTTACACAGTTTGGGAACTAGGAGAAAAATGAAATGAATAAGAGAACAGAAAATAAAATTTTTTATTTGGATAAGTAGCAAATTTAAAAAAAAGAAATGATTGTAATTTTTTTATTTCTTGTTTGATTAGATTTTATAAGAAAAAAAAATTATTTTATGTTATATTATCAATATAATATTTTTATATTTTGCGGACATGGGTGTCAATCATTTTATTTCTTTTATTTTTATTTGTACAAAATTAATGTTATGAAAATATAAGAATTTATTAGTTTTTTTTCTTTCCTAATCTCTCCACTTTTGGGAAGATTGAAAATGAGGGTTATAAGATAAATGAGTTTCTCTTCGTTTCTCTTCATTTCTATCCAATTATTTCTACTTAAGTTATTCAGACAAATAAAAGAAATACTTATCTCTTCATTTATTTTATTTTTTCTCCATATCACTCAATCCAAACATAATAATCGCCAAGTGATTAGGTGTGTGTGAGTGTGTGACTTGAAATGAATTGTCGAGTCGCTTTGAGCCCGGGTTGGCTTTTAAAACCGCCAGGCGTGCCGATCGGTTCAACCCATCCCACCAAGCTGTATTATTGTGTTTGGTTTTGGCGGTGGGATTGAAAAACAGATTTGAAAAAGAAAATCGGTTCAACCCATGCCATCAAGTTGTATTATTGTGTTTGGTTTTGGCGGTGGGATTGAAAAAGAGATTTGAATAAGAAAATAAAATTGATAGGTGAAATATAAATAAAATATATCTACATTTTATATAGTTTCATATACTTTTTTTTTTTAAAAAAAAAAATTCTAAAGTTTGTGTTTAGTTAGAAAATTTGAAAAAGAAAAGAAAATCGATAGATGAAATGTAAATAAAATATACCTAAATTTTATATAATTTTACACATTTTCTCTTTTCATTTACAAATTCCTAAATCGCTTAAAAGATGCACAGTTCTAATGGAGTTATTAAAAACCTAAATTAAGCAAAAATCAATATGTACAGTCGATCAATTATAAAATCAATCACATAAATGAGATATAAAAATATCATCACGATGTTTATGATTTATTAAATTTTATTATAATATTTTATATATATTAAATTACAGTAATAATAATGTACAAGTGAAGTAATTTGTGTCAAACAATATATTTCTTGATCGATTGGGCAAAATGTTTTATATGTTTAGTTGTGTACATATGTAGAATTACTGAGATTATAAAATAATTATTTCTAATTAACGAGCAACTATTCTCTCCTCACAAAAATATTATGTTTACCGTGTATAGAAGTCTAGGAAAAACCGATGAAATTGAACTAACCATTCAAGATTGATAAAAATTTATGTTTTATTTTGATTTTGAAAACTTTTAAATAGAAACAAACTTAACCAACAAAAATATTATACTATGATGCATCTCAAGTCTTCATTAAAAGAAAGCATAACCAAAATCAAGCACACCCTTCTCACAATCAATGTGCAAGATGATCTTGGAAAATGGTATCAAAGGTCGATTGTCCAAGTGCAGAGCAATAAGCTAGTCCAAGGAACAACCATGACCACCAACCCAATATTGCAACATATTACATGATTTAGAAGAAACATCCTAAAAAACATCCACCAAAGAGGCCACAGAAGGGAACATCAGCAAACAGAATAATAATCATTCACCCAATCAGTTACAAGTCAAATTACCCCAAAAAAAAAACTTGCCCAAACATCTTGTTTCTCATTCCAACATAAATCCACAAATCCTTGCATGATTAGAATCTTCTCCTAGGACTTCTTGAAGGATGTCCACGTGGTGATCTGCAATAATACAGACAAAAAAAGGTTGGTGCTTTATGTCTGGATGGAAGGACTCAAACCAATAAAAAATATAAGATTATAAAAACGAATCTGCAAGTGAAAATTAGTACACCAATACACACTGATATTACAGCTTTAGTGTAATGCCCTCAAAATAATACATATAAACCCACATTCTTGACATGCATAGACATAAGAGAACAGAGGATATTTCTATTTATCAGAGTATTTATTACAAAAGTATTACATGTTGACAACAAAAGTAAATGCCCTATGGGCTTACAACTTTCCAAGCCAACACTTGGTTACAAAATGAGAGTACTAACTCATACACATTAAGCCCTCGGCTTGAATTTACATGTAATACCAAAATAACAAAACAACTAAAAGAGTCTTCAACTCTCAAAACCTTCCAAGCTATGTCCTTGGAGGTGGCATGTCATCTGAACTTGAAAATGATGTCCCATATAGGGTGAGCCAATGCCCAGTAGAGATATACTAAACCAAGTATGAAAATTAACTAAAACATTAGCATTTGATAAATGGCTAACACTAATAAAACCACTTGTAACACAATTCATTTCCATGACAAAAAGTCCATGTTTCATTTCACTTTCCTTTACTTATCAAGTTTTCAAGTTATAATTATGGCTCAGAACCTGGCCAAACAATTCAATGAGACTATAACACATATTGAAACACTTCCATACTTCACAATTCACAAGAGAATATAACTCATATTAAAACACTTCCATACTTCACAATTCACATGAGAATATAACTCATATTAAAACACTTCCATATTTCAAGTGATACACAGATTTGTTGTATCAGTGGAGTCCATCCCCTATCTCCTCTCAAACCATGGAGTACATCCCCTATCTCCTCCCAAACAATATGCGCCTACAATGTATTAAAACACTTGTCATATGCAATAATCAATCAATACACATATTTGATGTTTTAATCCAATCGTCATATTCAATGACATAATACGTTTGATTAGTTTCATTTTTCCCTAATTAACATACAGTGTCTACAACAATCAAGACTATCCTCCACCGATAGCCCAAAGCAGTTATTTCTAAATAAATAATAAATGCATCAAACAGATATAATCTCAACATTTTCATAGGTGAGTGATAAATTAATCCAACTACACAATTCAATCCTATAATTTCTCAATTTCATGGATCTCAACTCAATTTCGCATTTCTCCAAATTAATTATACAAATTAATTTATTACAATAATTAGGGCATTTTCCTCCTATTTCAAATGTTGATCCTAAGACCAAATTCCACCAATTTAACTCCCAAATTCAAATTCCCAAGGCCTTATGTACACATGGAGCTTTAAAACACAAAACCCCTCTTTTACAAATTACAAACCAAACCCAAACTTTTCCAAAATTAACCAACAACACCATCTAACCAAAATGACTAAAATTTATGTCAAAACTCATAGAATGGAGTAGGTTATCCCCACCTCAAATGAAGAGACCAAAAGGAGAAGAAGGTGAAAACCCGAAGTGCTCCAAACACCAACTTTTTCTGATTGAAACAAAGCCCACACCAAGCTCCACGCTTTTTACAAAAGGACTAGGGTAGGAGACCACTAAAACTAGGTGGATTTTTAGAGAGAAGGTATGTAGAGAAAGAAAGAGCAGTCGTTCTAGGGTTTTTAGAGAAAGAGATGAAGAAAAGTGATGAAAAAGAAGCTGCTGCGATCTGATATATTCAAAGCTCGTTCGAGCGAAGGAGTGGTCGCTCGAGCGACCAGACACAAAGAAACCTCGCTCGAGCGTAGAAAGCCTCGCTTGAGTCAACAATTCGAAGCTTCAGGTCTGCAACCCAGAAGCACGCTCGAGCGAAAAAACCCAAAACATAGTCCTTGCACGCTCGAGCGAAGGAAATATCGCTCGAGCGAAGAAATGCAACTCTCAGGTCCAAAAACTGGACGCAGACGCAAGCTCGAGCGCAAGACTTCTCGCTTGAGCCACCAGACACAACACCCCACTCTGGCTCGAGCGAAGGAACCCTGGCTCGAGCGAAGGAACTAAAACAAAGAGCTCGCTCGAGCGACAAAAGCCTTGCTCGAGCGAAGATCCAAAATTCTGAGCAGCAACACTTGGTTTAAACTCACCACCAACCTGTAACAAACCTGCCCAACGCATCCTAAAACTCATATTCAAAAATTGGAAGGACGGAAACGCTTTTTACAAAAGGACTAGGGTAGGAGACCACTAAAACTAGGTGGATTTTTAGAGAGAAGGTATGTAGAGAAAGAAAGAGCAGTCGTTCTAGGGTTTTTAGAGAAAGAGATGAAGAAAAGTGATGAAAAAGAAGCTGCTGCGATCTGATATATTCAAAGCTCGTTCGAGCGAAGGAGTGGTCGCTCGAGCGACCAGACACAAAGAAACCTCGCTCGAGCGTAGAAAGCCTCGCTTGAGTCAACAATTCGAAGCTTCAGGTCTGCAACCCAGAAGCACGCTCGAGCGAAAAAACCCAAAACATAGTCCTTGCACGCTCGAGCGAAGGAAATATCGCTCGAGCGAAGAAATGCAACTCTCAGGTCCAAAAACTGGACGCAGACGCAAGCTCGAGCGCAAGACTTCTCGCTTGAGCCACCAGACACAACACCCCACTCTGGCTCGAGCGAAGGAACCCTGGCTCGAGCGAAGGAACTAAAACAAAGAGCTCGCTCGAGCGACAAAAGCCTTGCTCGAGCGAAGATCCAAAATTCTGGACAGCAACACTTGGTTTAAACTCACCACCAACCTGTAACAAACCTGCCCAACGCATCCTAAAACTCATATTCAAAGATTGGAAGGACGGAAACAAGATATAACAACCACTAACACCACGGAACCTAAGTCCGGAATACTATAATTAATGGAGGAAAAATCGGGATCGCTATATTTAGTGACATTTCAATCATTTTACAGCTATCAGATTTCATGTTATAAAGGGCTCTCACTAGAGAACTGAATCAAATGAAGTCACAGTGACAAAAAAGATTCAAGTATTGCTATTTGCTGTCTCTTATTTCTCTCTATGAGTTTCATGTGACAATAGCAAAGCACCCTATGGCATCTAATTATGCTCTTTCTAATACGTGTTTGTTTCAACATGAAATAATTAGTATATGTTTGGTTTTTTGTTGATATGATGTGGTAAAAACAAATTACCTACTAAAATCTGGGATAGAATTATCAACTTTGTCCCAATACAAGTCATTACCCACAACAAACATCAAAACCGTTAGCGCCCTCACAATGACAAAAGTATATGCACACAATATGAAATTCTTGATACGGAATTCTATAATAATAAAAGGTATGTACCTATATAACTTTATATCTATATTAATGGTCCTCATAATACCTTTTAGGATTTGCCATGTTAGTGTCTCAATGTCAAATAGTATATGTAACCTGTATCTGTGTTTGTGCTACGTAGAACCACATATCCCATGAATCTCAGACAAGGGAAATGTGTGTGAATTGTTGTTTTCTTATGCATGCTCAAATCCACTAAACAAATAGGCTGTGAAAGAATAATTTATACTATCCATTTAACAGGAGAGGATATGTACAAGTGCTTCCCTGTACCACCTCATTCCCAGTAATACAAGTCAAACCTAAAAATAAAATTGTTTTTCCCCTTCTCTGTATTCGTTATCCTGAGAATCCAACCATTGATTCACAGAGATTTTCCATCATATATTTCAAGTCATTATATTGATAAGCACAAAGATTTAGCAAGGAACATATCTTCTCCTCATATTCCTCCTTTTAAAGGGCCCCTTGTTGAATGCCCAATCAACGTTGATGGTTTGAGTGAGCAATTCAGTTCCATCCATTTCATTTATGGCTTTCTGTGATTCTTCAAAGTTCTCATATTCAATTAGTGCATACCCTTGTTGAACAATATTGCATGTTGAGCAATTCAGTAAAACAACAATTTAGCACAAACCTTACTTACTGATTTTTAATTTTATTTAGAAAAATTCAAGTTTTGGGTAGGCAGACTTCAAACCCACAACCTATCATACTACCAAAACACCCCTTTACCACATGAGTAAAGCCCCATAGCAACTTGTACTGCAAAATACAAGGGAGCAGCCAAAAAAATTGAAACACATAATAAAATTATACCAAACAACATTCAACTTTTGCAAATCAGCAGTCTTCAAAAAGATAGCTCTCACCCATGAGTTCCTCGACTACTAAATATGTTTCACATGGGAACTATTGATCAAAATATGTCTACACTAGCAGTATTAGATAACTAGCCGTGTTTTGATAGCATTAACTTTTAAAACAAGCATGGCACAAGATACAACGTCCTTTCCATCATCTTTTCCTAACCAATATACAAATGTGTCAAATTTTCAAAGTTCAAATAACCGCATCGCATTTACATGGATTCGAGTACGGGTGTCAATTGCGGACATGTTCAAGAATATGTTACATGATGTTTACAAAATGAATATGGAACTTTTTATACATAGAACAGGGGTCTTATGCATAAATTTATACTAAACTATTACTTGAGCGTATTTCTTGGATACATGTCTAACCAAACATGTAGGACACAATCACACAAATCTCATATCCTAAATCGAGTGTCAAATGGTACTTCACAAATTCAAAGGAATCCAAGTAATACAAAAGGCGTCTCAAACTCTCATGTCATTTGAACTTCTTGACTACAGAGCACAACACACCTCCTTCCTATTATGATGCCATGCCCATGTCCGACATAATATTGACAATCTGATACTCATCAGATGCACAGAGCGACATGTCGAACATGCATTCATACGTGTACTATTTTCGAATATATACATGTGACTAGGTCATGCACCAAGGATGAAGTCTGAATTTTCAATTTTGTACAACAGTATCAACTAAAACAACTACGAATAATTAACAAGTTAACATAGGTGCTACTTGCAAATAAGGAAATAGTAAACTAATCTTAAATTTAAAGAACAGATGTGAATGAATAAAATAGGATATTTAAATGGATAATAGGCCTGGCTAACATACAACTTTTAGTTTATAAGGAATTGCTTTTAGGAGTAATCGAAAAATGCTGAAGCATCAAAGAACAAAGGTAGCCCACTTCAGCATAAAACCAAATCATGAAATGTTTCAAGAAAGGATACTTCTTTCTTATCAGCAACAATAAAATTTTATTGAAAATAAAAGAAGAGGCTTACGAAGAAGTTCTACGTAGAAAGTAGTCCTCCAAATTTAAAAAAAAAAAAATAATGAAAACAAAATTACAACTTTCCAATCTCTAGAATTGAAAAACAAAAGAACCCCTTTTAAGAGAGATAGCACTAAAACCCAAAAAAGATATATAACAATGATACAAATTATAAAAATACCATTTTACATCAATAACTATCAACTACAATATCACATCCATACATTACATAATTATGTGAGAATGAATGCATAACTTTATTCTTATTACCCATTCTCCACTGTCTAACCTTAACAAATTTAGTTCGACGATCAAGATTCAAATGCAAATTCCTAATCTCCCCAAATTCGCCAAATGCATTCTGTAGATCATCTTCTTGTGCCTCTTCATGAACTCCAGTGACGAGAATAATCCATCCTTCAATGGCTGTAAAAATTCACCCACATTAGGACTATTATGTGGATTTTAAAACTTCTCTGTAAATATCAACACAAAAACTAAAATTTCATTTTATTAATTTAAACCACCTTTCCACCATTGAAAATCCTCTGGATTTTAGTGGTAGAAAGATCACGCAAAGGTTACAACAAGAGCCCAAAGGGATGGCTAAAAACGAGGCCTAACAAGGCCTAAGAGGAGGGAGATCACCCCCAATGAAAAAGTGACCTTAAACAAACTTTTTAAGCATGCAAAAATAAAACTTTTTCCAATTAAGAGTTAAGCTTAAAACAACATGTAAGTTGGGCTAAAAGCTTAAGCAAAAATGGGGGTTTTAAAGGTTAGAAACTCACCCTTGATGACCCTCTTCAAGGCTGCAACTCCAGCAGGTTTTTCAAACTCAAACCAACCCAAGAACACCAAAAACAACTCCTAAGTACCTCAGAAACTAAGGGATGGTGTTTGAGTGTGTGTTTGTGTGTTAAAGTAAGACAAAACTACACTTTTGAAGCACAAAAATAAAGTAAAGGGCAAGATAGATACAAGGGTGTATCTATAACTCTCAAGGAAATTTTTTCTGAACCTAGAGGAGGGAGGATGGGGTTCTCTCTTATAGAGAACCAAAAGCTAAAGCTTCATAAGGAAGCTAAGCTTCAAGGCCATCCCTCCATACACGTGTATGGAGGATGGCTTCGGTGCCCTCCAGCTGTGTCAACTGAAGTAAAGGGCAAGATAGATACAAGGGTGTATCTATAACTCTCAAGGCAATTTTTTTTGAACCTAGAGGAGGGAGGATGGGGTTCTCTCTTATAGAGAACCAAAAGCTAAAGCTTCATAAGGAAGCTAAGCTTCAAGGCCATCCCTCCATACACGTGTATGGAGGATGGCTTCGGTGCCCTCCAGCTGTGTCAACTGGAGAAAAATATCTCCAAAAAAGTGCCAAAAAGCAGCCGACCACCCAGCTACTTAAAGTGGTCGGCCGACCACTTCAAGTGGTCTCCTAAAACAAAAATTGGTTGGCCATAGGTGAGAGAAGTCTACACACTGAAAGCAAGGTGGTGGTATAGTGGCCGACCAGAAAAGGTGGCCCAAAGACCAAGAAAGCCAGTTATCCGACCAGAAAACTGGCTGGCAGGAGGAAAAGTGGTCTCCAAGGGGAAAAACTGGTCTCCCACCCTTGTACCACCTTTCAAACAAGGAAAACAAGGTTTGTATTGAAAACAAACCAAAACGGATGCAAGACGAGAGATCGGGAGGCAAAGCACGCGGCCGAAAGCATTGAAAACTAGTCTATGGGCATCAAAAGTGGTATACGACCACAAAAGTGGTCTCCCGGACCACAGTGTTCCTCTAGGCAGAGGCAACAAGGTGTGGTTCAAAAACCACGCCAAACGGAGAACGTTAAGCTGTCCCGAGACAAAGCGCGCGACCGACCTCTCCCTCCCTCCGGAAAAAGAAAACAAGATTCGGTCCACAAACCGAGCCAAAGCACAAAGAGTTCAGAGGCCTGGAGGCAAGACTCTCAGCCAAAACTCCGGAACCTCAAAACGAGCGTAACATGCACTAGCACCAAGCGCTCAATCGATGACGTCTGAGTCTTAAGGTCGGTCAAAAATGGGGTGTCTACAATGGGTCAGCTACCTGAATCTTTTTTAGCTAGTAAGGTCTATCAAGGGCTACATAATCAAGTAAATTGTATAAATTTATATTTTATTCACTACCACATCACGTAACATCTCTATTTACAATGATCATATCATTTTTCTGCTGCTCCAACCCACATGCATGTAAAACCATGCAAAAGAGAGAGCCAAAGAAGATGGTATAGGAAGACTTCTACCTCCAGAGAAGGAGGTCTGAGCTGGGCATCTGGAAGATCAGCTCTCCCTTCTCTTCACATTGTTGTTTTTTGTTGATTTTCACCATTCACCATTAAAGAGGGTAGAAATTTTTGATCGGTTGGTATCCCTCTCTCTCTCTTTCTCATCTTTGTGTATAAATACAGATGGGAGGGAGAGGATGAATTGTATCAGAAAATTGAAAAAGAGAGAGTTGTAAGTTGAGTGAGAGTTTTATCTCCTACTCTGTTTTTGTATTTTGCTCCATTTTAGTGAAATCTTCTTTTCTGCTCCGTGGACGTAGGCATTGGGCCAAACCACGTAAATATCCTGTTCTGTGTGTGTGTAAGATAATTTTCTGGATGTGTTTGATCCTAACATTTTCCTTATAGTTGCAGGTGTTCATTATACATGACTGAACCATCTAAAACCATCTAAACATATTCTCTCTCAACTTATTATTTGATTTCTACCATTTTCCCAATATGTACATTTCTAATTCTATATTTTTCCAGTCTTACCACACATTCATCTAAACATGAATAGTTATTCTATAAAATTTTCTAGAATTCACCGATCACATAATATCACAAATGAAGTTACTCCATATATATATATATATGGATATTACATTAATAAAATTAAACCAAAAAAGCAGAAACTAAACTACAGAGAGAGGGGGAGAGAGAATAGACATCGTTCAAGACCGGGGCCGCCATCGGAGTTGAGAGAGTCGAAGCGACCTACCAAGCGGTTGTTGTGATCCGCATCAGACTCTTCTTGGAAACCACGGCCTTTGGTCTTCTTGGGAGCAGTGGCGGCGGCGAAGGCGGAGAAGCCGCCGGTGATGGCGAACTTAAGCTTTGGGAGAGGAGCCCTAGGCGAAGCAGCGTCGACATCAACAATGCCGTCCTTGTCCATGAGATCGTCGTCCTTCGGCTCGAAGTCCACTGCTTCTACATCTGCGTTCGCCATTCTCTCTCTCTCTCGGGTAAGGGTTTTTGCGCTCCGAGGGTTTGGATTCGCTTTTACGGATCGGTTTATTTGGGGTAGAACTTTATTTATTTTTGTTCAAAAAAAAAACATTTATCTACTTATTTTAATTTTCATTTTTAAAAAATTAATAATAAAAATCTCAAGAATTTGACCTTATAATAAAAAAAATCTTTAAATTTTCATTTTATTAATTTAAACCTTATTTTTTATTTAATTTTCATATATACTATCTACCTATTTTAGTTAAATAAAATGACAAAAAATAATATTTTAATTATTAAATTTAACAAAAAATTATATTTTATACATTTTATATACACTTACATTAAATTTAATGACTACGATATTATTTTTTCATCGATTTTATTTAACAAAAATGGACTAGTAATTTAAATTGAAAATAAATCAAAAATTAAATTTTAAAATGATAAAATTAAAAACTCACGGTTTATTTTATTACAATTATCAAACTCTTTTTTTTTTTTTGGATTAAATTACACTTTGGCTCTTAAAGATTTTTTTCATGCAAATTTATTTATTTATTTTAATTTTAGATAAATTATAATTTGTCCCTTCTATCTTTCATTATTTTCTCATTAGTCTTTAATTTTTTTTTTCTCACTTTAAGCTTTCATATTTTACTTTTTCCCCATTTTATTATAAATCTAGTTTACGTTTAAAATTATACATAAAAATATATTCTTATATTAAAATTTGGATTGTGTCAGGTGTGTAAATTATATATAATACAAAATTTATGACATGTGACTGTCAACTAATCATTTTTTTTTTTTTTTGGGTATAATTTTGAACATAAATTTGATTTACGAGTAAATTAGAAGGAGAAAAAAAAAATGAAGATATAAAGGGTTAAAGTAGACCCAAAAAAAAAAGAAATTAAGGGTTAAAATGAAAAATGGCCAAATATAAAGATGACTAAGTGTAATTTACCCTTAAGTTTTTATAAATAACTTGCACGTTTCATTTTCAAATTGTTGCTCAAATTTTATATTGATTCATCATTTTTTAATTAAAATAATTAAGTGTTCATAATTTAATTTATATTTTTTGGCAAATCACACTAACAGTTTCTGTAGCTTGAAATTTGTGTCACTTTGGTTTATAATTTTTCAATTGTAATACATTTGATTATAAATTTTAAAACTCGTTTTAAATAAGGACAATTGAATACACTATTGCTCCATTTTAAGGACAAAATCGTTAATTTGATTAAATATAAACTAGTTTGACAAAAATAAATGTCAATTTTTTGTGTAATTTTTAAAATTTTATATTTTTAGATATGTGTTTTGATGATGATTATGTAATAAGTGGCTATTTTTGTTGTTATTTTTTGATGTTATCGTGTAATATATGGTTATATTTATTGTTAAAATATATATTTATTATTGTTATCATGTAATGGATAGTTATTAAGCTCTTAATGTGTAATTGATATGTTTAATGTATGAAATGTTTTTAATTTTGAATTTTTTATTTAATGGATTGGTTTAATAATTATATTAAAGTTATCACCATATTTGACTTTAAAAAAAATAAAAACTAATTTAACGAAAAAATATATATAAAAAATATTTAAAAATTTTATTTATACCATTCCAAAACATAAAATTATATAAAAATGGTATTTTTTTATTTTTTTCACCAATTTAATTTTTAACTTATTAGAAAAAAAATTCAAAATATATTCTAAAAACTAAACTAAACTAAACAGAACTTTATAACTAAGAAAGTTTCAATATTATTCATTCAAAAAAGGTCATTAAATTTTAAACAACGTACAAATTAATCAATACAAAATAAATTATATAACAATTTTATTTTTAAAATATTATTTAAAATAAAATTTAAAATCAAATATATTATAATTGTAAAGTTAAAAACTAAAGTAATACAATTTAATTCGCCTATATTCTAATATTACCTCCTTATCACACAATGTTCAAAGAGGGAGGCAGGCCGCGGGGTGGGTGTTGTGTGGAATTGGACAGTGCTGTGCCTCCGAAACAACGTAGTTTCGTGAATATCTTCAAACTAGTCAAGTCTACGTCCGTATGCCAATTTACGTTGCTTTTGGCAAATAATACTGTTATATGTATCAATTAATGTACACGTTAATGTATTAATAGATGATGTGATATTATTTATATAATTTTAAATATTTGTAACTTGTATAATAAATATAGTCAATATAATATTAATTGATATACTAATATATACACTAATTGATGCATGCAAAACAAGTATGCCGACTTTCATTTGTTGCCAAGCTATTTTAGCCACAACAAACAAAACATCACATCTAACCTATAATCATTACATTCTTCTCTCACGAAAACAGCCAAAAAAGCCAAAAAGCCAAAAAGTTATTCTCAAACCAAGCTTTTTAGCTCAGACTAAAAAAGCCAAAAAGTCAACCCACTTCCCAAACGGAAGCTATGTGTACTTAAGAATCCAAACACAAAAAAACATATATAGGCTCCATTTGGGAATATGATTTATGGGCTTTTTTTGCTATTTTAGCTACAAAATATAAAATAAGCTATTTTAGCCACAACAAACAAAACATCATGTCCAACCCATAATCATTACACTCTTCCCTCACAAAAAAAGTAAAAAAAGGTAAAAAACCAAAAAGCTCTTCCCAAATCAAGCTTTTTAGCCCAAGCTAAAATAGCCAAAAAAACTAAAAAACCAACCCACTTCTGTTGGCTTTTTGGCTTTCGAAGGTTATTTTTGTAATTATGAGCGTGCCAGTAAGGATCAATCAATCCTTACAGAATATTAATTGCTAACCAATTATCAGACGATTGTATTTTAATTCTTTCAGTCTCAATGAAATGGACTTTTACTGGTGGCTTTGTTTAGGAGAATTAAGCAAACAATGATTAAATGAAAAACAATTATAGTATTTCATTAAGCAAAATGAAAGACTTACAAAGATCCAATCAGTCTCGTAGAGGTTTACAGCAACAAGCTACTTGAAAACTACTCCTATGAACGAAATATAGTGCAGGAATTTGAAGTACGGAAATATAAAGAACAAGAAATATAAAAACTAAAAGGAAAAATAAAGTAGATAAAACTGATTTTTTGGATCTGAGTCTGGGGCGTTTTTCCAAGCCTTCTTTGCTATTCATACTTCTTAATGACAACCATGAAATGGACTTCTAACCGTTGAACCATCTCTCCATCATCACTGATTATGCTTCCTTGCAGTTAGCTCCACTATGTCATATGCAGTTAGGCTTCCCTCTTGATTTTGAATTTAAATATGTGAGTAACCGTTAAGGCCACGTCATCTTGCATCTCTTTGCTGATTCAGTGTTACGCAGATCTATAACAAACCAATGCTGACTGCCACGTGTGTGATTATGATTGAAAATTTGAATTGTCTTCCCATATTGCCCTTATTCTGCCACGTGTCGAACTGTGATTGGCTTGTATAAAATATGTAACCAACGTTACCCCTCGCACTAATATACCCAATACTTGGTGATATTAGTGAAGCAAGGTATTTTACCTACGTCTTAGAATGTGCATAGGCTCTGCATTTTTCAGAAATGCAACCGTCATTCCTTAATGAAACATTTGCATTAAATTCTCTTCTAACCCTTAAACACTTCTACTATCTCAGCATTCGAAAAGACTAGTTCAGCTCTTATGGCCAAGCAAACCTTTTCCTATCTCGATCAAGCGTACGAAGAGTTTTTTGATAATGCTGTTCGTCCTCGAAAGAATCTTCATGCATCGATTAGCCACATTTACTCACCTTCTTATATTCAAGTCATGGAAGCTTTTGCAAATTATCAACCTTTGTATTATGAACCTGTCATTTACAATTCCTTAACCCAGAATTTTACAAACATGGATATTGGATGCTCTTCCTCTGACCCAAAACCTTCTGCGTGGGATGAAGCTGTCGCTTCTTCTTCTTTTGGGGCTTCTAGTTAGAGAAGTTGGCCAGAACCTAAGGAGTCTAAGTTAAGGGAACGAATCAATCATCATTTTGTCGAATTCGTTGATCCTCTAACTTTCCCTCCCTTTGCTCGGAGTTTAGTGGTTTAGCCATATGTACCCATTGACCGCCGACGCTGTTTAGAAGATAACTTACTTGTAGCATGGTACACGTCTTCCATGCCTACGAAGATAGTTCAAGCCACCCCTCGTCCAGAAGAGGCCCAAGGATACAACCCGTCATTCTTAGCTCAAAAAGCTAAACTTTGCTCTTCTAACTTGCTTGACATTGTTAACAACCCTCAATTTCCTCCTTCTTTCGAGATGGAAGCTCATGCGCCTCCTTTTTGTAAAAACTTCACTGGATGGAGGAACTGAGACTTACTCTCTTTGAAGACCAGTTTTTCCCCTCATATCATCCTCCATCTCCACCTACCAAACATCAGCGACAGTAAGCCCAACTTCTGCTTGCAGCATTCTCTCACTTACCGTTCAATGTTCTTGAGGATGGTGTTTCCCTCAAGAACTTTCGATGGACTTGTGATGTTATGACCCGGGGTCATGTCCTCAACCCTATTGCCCAAGCAGAGCTTCAAATGTTTTTAGATTTGCTCCCATTACTTCTTCATTGGCACCACATTTCTGTGGCTACCACTCGATCCTTGGATCAAATCTCAGCCCGCCGAGTTCATAACCAGTATGAAATAGAGAACCTCATCGATGAATATAATGATTTCAAGAATAAAGACTCTGTATACTGGGATGACTTAGACATAGATGAGATGGAACAAGGGTTGAAGGAAACAGAATTCGAAATAAAGGCTGAGAAACTTTTTATCAAGTTAGAGCATATCAACTTCAGAAACCCAGCCTGGAGACTATAGAAGATAGAACAAAGAAAGAACAGAAGTTCATTGACCACAGTTGGAGCAAATTTCATAACCTTGTTATTTATTCTGTTCCTTATTTTTATGAGCTTGAATATGTAGCCAAAGAAGGCATAAGGCTAAGATGTTTCCTTTTTATTTGGCATGGCCTGATTTTACACTTTTTGTCGAAGTCAAACAATCTTAGGGCTTCGAAGTCAACAATTTCATCATTCAAATCTCAAATTGATCATTATCAGTGGCAATATTGAAGAAACCAACTTGAGCTTTTCCAACTTATGGAGTGTAATTAACAACTTTTTTCGGTTTTCTTTTAGAATCAGAGCTCCGAATTCGCCAATTTTGCCCTTCGAAACTTGATTTGATCATATCAAATTCCCTATCATATGGTTAACACAACCATGGACTTTCAAATCAATTTTGTTTCAAACAATCAGTCTATATTTTCCAAAGTATGGAAACCTCTGGTAAGTACTGCACCGTTTTATTTGGAAAAAGTAATCTCTTCTGTATACTATCAAACCAATTATTTGTTTGAAACAATTTCTAACTGAAAAGTATTTCAATTTTTACTTCGAAGGATTTTACTCATTTAGAAACCAACAAATAGGTTCTTAATCTTTTTGAAGTAAACAAATACCTAAACACTTTTTCACCGGCATGGAATGTGCTTCGAAGTAGGCTTTCGACATTCGAAGTCGTTTGTCATTTCATTTTGGCGCCAAAATTTGGCTTCAAAGCCAAATATTTTATTTCGAAGCTGACATCGGTATTTGAGATGTGTTTCCCTCCATGATTATCAATATAGAAAGAAACTTTTCGCATCCGTAGCTTTAATACTTCTTTGTGAATTCCGTTCGTGCAACACGACTGGGTATATTTTTTGAGACACAAAAGTTTTAAAACCCTTTTATTTCGTACTTTGAATTCACCTTAACCCTTCATCTCTACTGACCTTCCTTTTCCTCTACTCTCTTTCCTAACTTCGTCTTCTGAGAAAACTCTCTATCAATGGCTTCTCCTTCTTTGAAAATACCGGTCGTGGAACGTGCGAGTCCGTCTGTGACCCTGAAAAAGATTATTGACGCAAAGTGTGAGAAGTACAAGGCTGGTGAGAAAAGCGTCATTGACGGACGCATCTTCATTCCTCGTCGTCATGAGTAGCAAGAGTATATGCTTAGGCCCATCTTCAAGGAGATTCCTACTGGGCTTCCAGCTCTATATCCACGTCTAGAGGACCATTGTCTCCTTTACGAAGGTAGTCTTGATTGGGGAAGCTGGAGGATGAACCGCCCCGTCGCTGCTGGCCCACGGTGAGACCAGAGTGGCAAGAGTGGTACGATCGAGTCGTCCCTGATAGGACTCTGGATCTTCAAGAGCTCTCTCTTTTCGACGCCCTCCAATTATCCAGGTTCACCATTTCGGAGGACCCTTTCCTAATACCTGATGCCCTTTACTTTTGGAATTCTGCTTTTAATTTCTTTCAATTCAGATATGGGATGATGGCCCCTACTATTCTTGACATCTACCATCTATTAGGATTGTCCCCTACTGGTACCCTCATTGGTCCAGACTATCCTGACCTCAAAACCCCTTTTTCCCTCCCCTCTCTAAACTCATCCTATAGTGACTTTGTCAAGGCTAAGAATAAAAGAGAGAGCCCTGTGACTGATAGGGAATTCTTTTCTTTTATATTATATTAGCTTTGCAAGTTCCTTTTCTACAACTCTTCTCAAAGGATCATACCTGAATTCGCCCCTCTTGCCAAAGCCCTTGTCTTACAAAGAAAGGTGGCCTTAGCTCCATATGTCTTAGGTCATGTATATAGAGCTTGTTTCCTTTTCTGTGAGAAACCCTTGGACGCCAATCAAGGAGGTCCATTTTGGATACTTCAGCTTTGGCTTTTTGCATATTTTACTGAACTACAATCCAAATGCCTTAAGTTTTTGGAGGTAAATCCTACTACTCATGGCATGAGACTAGCCAGCGTTTCATTCTATCCTTCTACCTTTGCTTTTTACTTCTCTTTCTTCCACCAACTTCCAACTTCCTTTCCTTCCCATAACTTTCGTCCCTTCGAACCTACTACCATTGGCCCATCTTGGTTGAAAACCTTTCTAAGTGATAGGTTATGTTCTTCACCCCAACACAAGAACATATGAGCCTCTATTCTGATCCCTAGAGAGTTATTCATCGGGACTATGAACCCCAGAGCTTACAAGTGCATTACTGAGCCCTATTGTCCTGCTCAATTTGCTAGGCAATTTGGCCTCACACAAGGGGTCCCAATACCTCTCTGCAACCAAACCAATTTAAGTCTTACCAGCAGGGACTTAAAGGATAGAAGATCCAGATTAGAAAAAGCAACTTCTAAATTTATCCAGGACTTGATTGAGTTTGAGTATTTCCCTTTCATTCCTCAGAGTAACCTATTGAAAAGGTGCCGAAACTGGTGGGTGACCAATATAGAGGTATACTTGACATTCCTCCCCAAGACCTATTAATGGTATTGGATATACCTCAACCCAAATCGAAAGGGGCTGGAATTATTACTTCTTCCACTGTTCCTACTACCACAGTTCTTGCACCTGTCATTACAAAGCCTATTCCTGCTACCCCAACTGCTCCTAGAGTTACTCGAGCTGCCTCAAAGAAAGGTATGTACCCTTGTTTCTTTTCTCTTATTCTTTTTTATAATGCTTTTAGCCTTACCTCTAGTTCTTCCTTTGGTGAAGGTAGTGTGGGTGCCTCACAGGGAGATTCTCCCCAAAAGGTCCAAGCTTTAAATCTTCTCAGGAGCAAACAGCAACAAAAGAAAAGGAAGCTTTTACTTGATCCTGAAGAAGAAACACCTGGGGTTCAGGCAGCAGAAGAAGAAGAGGCAGAACAAGAGCAAGAAACGCCCTTGAAAAGAAGAAAGAAGATGACTGTCTCTCTTGCTGACTTCACTGGAGATCCTATCCACGAAGCATCTGCTAAAGCAGTGCAAGCAGAGCATTCCAAAGAGCTTATTGTATTCCAAAGGGCTGAGAAGAGGAAGCAACACCTAAAAGGTCTAAGCTTTAAATCTTCTTAGGAGCAAACAGTAACAAAAGAAAAGAAAGCTTTTACTTGACCCTGAAGATGAGGCACCTAGAGCTCAAGCACTAGAAGAAGAAGAAGAAGGAGAAGAGGCAGAACAAGAGCAAGAAACTCCCTTAAAAAGAAGAAAGAAGATGACTGTCTCTCTTGCTGATTTCACTGGAGATCCCACCCACGAAGCATCTGCTAAAGCAGTGCAAGCAGAGCATTCCAAAGAGCTTATTGTATTCCAAAGGGCTGAGAAGAAGAAGTAACAACAAATGCTCAGGGATGAAGCCGCCGCCGCCGCTGATGCACTCCAGAAAGAGGTTGCAAGAAAACAACAAGCTATTGGACACTATACTCTTCGCAGCTTTCCAATCATAGCCACTTCTTCTGAAACAAGTAAGCTCCTTCGTACTTTTATTCATCTTTCTCAAATTCTCAATACTGAGGCTTGACATTGTTTTGTATTTCTTGTTTTGCAGCAACAACTACTTTGCCTATTCTTCCAATAAGGATTCCATCAGTTTTAGTTGAAGTTGAACAACCTCAAGATGCGAAGCCCATTCAAGTAATACTCCCACTTCTTTGCCCTATATTTTCCATACCCTTCTTGAGGCCAAGTATTCCTGCTTCTCTTTCTTTTGGCTTAACTCCATACTTCCCTCATTTATCTTTTAATTCTTCTCAATTTGATTTCCCTTTAAACCTTGCTTCTCCTTTCCCTCCTAAGGAAATTCCAGCTGTTACTTCATCTTTAATGATTGCTGATTCCTATAGAAGGGGTACTGGTAACTTTCCAACTCACGATCCATTATCTTTGCCTAGCTCCAGTCCCTCTTCCCTCGACCTACTGGTAGCCAAAACTATAGAGACTGCTAAGGATACTCTACTTTCTCCTCATATTCTTATGCAGTCATTTCTTCCTTCTACCAGCGCTCTTTCTGCACTCTTCATGTCTATGGATGATGTGGACATCTTCGAGGCTAAGCTAGCTAGTCTCTTTGACATACCTTTCTCCTCTCTAACAGATAGTAGTGAGACTAAGCCATTAATTCTAGCTGATTCTTTATTAGAAATTTTTGAGAGCTCTGCCTCCAGTGGTAAGACTTCCTTGCCTCCAATAGACTTGGACAGCTGCCTGGAGCTGCTAACATCCTTTTCGAGGATTCCTTTTGAAGCCTTACAGAGGCCTATAATAAAAAATGGCTTTCTCCAGTGCTATAAGACTGTTGAGCAATCCGGCATGACTGTTTCAAGTCATTTATCTCAGGAAGCAGCCACCATTGATTTCTACATCAATATCTGTCATACTACCAAGGCTGCAGAGGAGAAATTGTTGAGAGATCAGAGTTTTGTTTATAAAATACATGCTGAAGTGTCAGAATTGAAAGAGCAACATTTCTCTGTCTCTCAATTTTAAGCTCAACTGTTGGAAAAGAAGGCTCAACTTGAAGAAGAATTATCAGCAGTCAATCAGGCTTTCGATCGAACTGCCACTAAGCTGCATATCACTAATCAAGAGCTGGCTGATCGAAGGCAAGAGATGACTATAGCCATTCAGTTGTTCCCATCTCTCAAAAATAGAGCATCTATTGTAAAAGAACAATTGAAACACTGTACTGACTTTTAGGCCAATCTATGGCTATATGTACTTAACTCATTATGAAATAAAATTCTTATTCATCATTTGAGTGTTTTCATGTTTTTTTACTTAGCATTTATTCTATCCCTTGTGTTTCCCATATGGTTGGAAAATAAGGCTTCAAATATCTGCCATTAATCCTCTTGGGATGTACATATCCATTCAAATTTTTCAAATGATATGCTCCCAAAGGCAAGACCCTATGAACTTGATAGGGTCCTTCCCAGTTAGGTGACCATTTGCCAAACTTGTGGCTTTTAATCCCAATTGGGAGTATTGTCTTCCATACCAAATCTCCATCATCAAAGCTAATGTGCTTGACCTTCTTATTGTAGTTTTTGGCTGCTTTCTTCTTTTGGAAAAGAATGTTATTTAATGCCAGAATTCTAGCTTCATCTATACTTTCTAATTTTAAACACATACTTTGATGGTATTGCTTAGGGGTGGGCAACGGTTTATCCGAACCACTCAAACCGCCCAACCCGCATATAAATGAGCGGTTTTGCAAACATAATGCGGGCAGATGCGGTTTGAAATATGACAAATTTATGGGTTGCAGGCGAGTCACGGGTTAAACCCACAACCCGCAAAAATCGCCCGCACTTTAATTATTATTATTATTATTTTTTTTTATATACCAACTCTGTAACTTTAACAGGAGCACCATTATGTTCTCTATGACACTAGGATCCTTATTTTTAAGTATTTCTCAACTTTCTTAATGTCGTAGAATTATCAAGTCCTAAACTTGGTTTCTTATATGATTTTCATTGGTGACTCATCCACTTTTTCCTAATAAAATTTTCCTTCTGGTGGTCGATGAAACTTCTAGTTTGATTATTGATTATTGAACTAGCAATTCTAATTGAGTACAACCTTTAATGCATTGATATACATTTTTTAATGCATTGATATACATTTTTTTCATGGCAAAAATACTAGTGTAGGGTCTCTTTGTTTTAAGTACTTTCATTTAATGCATTGATATTCAATTTTTATTTGTAAACTCATCAAAAAATTGTTGTCAAATGATCACAAATATATAAAATGAATCTGATGCCTAAATTCGATAGGAAAAAAAAACCTCAAAAATTAATTTTTAAAGAAAAAAGTGTAAACCGCAAACCGCCTGCAACCGCCCACACATCTGCAAATCCTATGCGCACAAACCGCAAACCGCACTGCGGACGGTTGCGGGTTGACTTTTTCCCAAACCGCATAGATGCGGGCGGGTCAAAACCGAACCGCAAACCGCACAAACCGATCGGCAAACACCCCTAGTATTGCTCAAGATCTAACTGATCCTAGCATCTTACCCTCAATGACTTAACATTAATCTCCACAGGTAACACCGCATCATGCCCATATACTAAGGCATAAGGAGTGATTCCTGTACTTGACCTTGTAGAAGTCCTATAAGCCCACAATACATCCAACAGCAAGTTATGCCAATCCCTGGGATTGTCTTCCACAACTTTCTGTATTCCTTTCTTCAAAGACTTATTGGACGATTCAGCTTGACCATTGGCTTGTGCATAATAGGGGGTAGAATTAACAAGGCTAATTCTAAACTCTGCCACAAAAGACTTTACCATTTTTCTATCAAATATAGTCCCATTATCGACAGTTATAGTGTGTGGGATGCCAAATCTGTGGATCAGATCTTTAATGAATCCAATAACTTCGATCTGGTCTACAGCCTTATATGGCTTAGCTTTAACTCACTTAGTGAAATAATCTATGGCCACTAAGATGAAACAATGATGCTTCGAAGAGGGTGGGTGTATTTTCCTCATCATATCCATGACCCATCCTCTAAATGACCAATGCTTCACAACTGCATGTAGGTCAGTTATAGGCACGTGCCTTATTGTGCCATGCTTGTGGCATGCATGGCAACCTCTAGCATATTCTATACAGTCTTTAAGGATAGTTGGCCAATAATAAGAGTGTCTTTGAAGCAGCCATCTCATCTTTACACCAGGCTGATGAGCACCACAGATGCCTTCATGAACCTCAGTCATAGCTGTCAATGCTTCTTTTGGACCTAAACATTCCAACAATAATCCATCTGCCCCCCTTTTGTAAAGAGCATTACCATACATTATGTCATGACCCGAACCCGCCCTCGTGGGTTAAGGACATAACCGGCCAGTAATCATAAGATTACCTAGGCCTCAAACCAAAACAACGTATTTTAACAGAGTTAATGGGGGCCAAACGGAAGCAATTTAAAACTTCGTCCTTAGAGCTGTGCTTACATTGCACATTAAAACAAACCATACACATATAAATTAATAACTCACAATAGATACACAGTACCCTAAAGTTCTGTACAGACAGGATCATCCAAAACCAAGTCAACCCATGAAAACTATATACAGACATATTCAAATACTTCGCCAACATAACAACTTAGAACAAAATGGCAAAAGGCGAAGGTGAGTCTCATGCGTGAGACACATAGGCTAACTTTCCAAAACTCGGTTGTTCCATACAGACTTCACTGGGGCTGGGTCTGGACCTCTCTTGGCTCACCTACAAACACATGAATGAGCATGAGCGAAAGCCCAGTGAATGATATCAAATAAAGAAAATACATTGGAACATTATACATCAGACGGCCTTGGGCCTAATTCATTCATGTCAAACTGGCCTTTGGCCTTTTCGAACGTTCATATCAGACTAGCCTTTTGGCCTTATCAAACTTGTTATGTCAAACTGGCATTTAAGCTTTTCAGACTTTCATTTCAAACTAGCATTTAAGCTTTTCAGACTTGTCATATCAAACTGGCATTTAAGCCTTTCAGACTTTCATTTCAAACTTTGTCCACCATTCAACATTAATGAACTTACAAGACTTACATAGAAGTAAGCAATTGGACAATAACATATTTCAGATATTACTCACAATGATCGACTTGTGGATTTGCCCTGGAGCTTGACCCTATACATCACATAACACATATGAGTCACAATTAATTTAATCCATTCTTTAATTCACATTTTCCTCTTTAGGCTTCATTCTTATCTCTTTAATTCAATTACAATGCTCAAAGTATGCCTAAGAGTGATTAGAAGTGAAAGAGGACGGAAAACGAAACACAGAACGCGTAAACAAAATTTCAGAAAACAAGGTCCCCGCTCGAGCGGACCCTTAAAGCCTGTAAATGTACTGGTTGCATCGAAAATGCACTCGAGCATGAATTAGGGCGCTCGAGCAGAAGGCCTGTCTACAAAAGCTCCCCGCTTGAGCGTGAAATATCCCGCTCGAGCGGACACTAAGTCTGCAAAAAGTACTAGATGTATCATTTTTACGTTCGAGTGTTAACTTAGACGCTCAAGCGGAAGTTCATTCCACAAAGCTCCCCGCTCGAGCGTGAACTTCCCCGCTCGAGCGTACATCATGGCCTGTAGAAAATACTGGGAGCACAACATTCACGCTCAAGCGGCGGTTTCCCCGCTCGAGCGGACATCAAATTTTTGGGTTTTCCCAGATTGTGTTCTTGAGCTCAAATTCGATTTTCTACCCAACCTTTCTTGCATATAACAGCTCAAACTCCAAATATACTTGTGCTAGCATGCTATAAACACCAAATTACAACATTTAGAAGCTTAATTTCATAAATCAAACACACGCATGGCTCATTTCCCACCAAATTCTTTATCAACATAATAATTTCATGCATTTAACACTTATACCTTTTTGAATGGCACATACATGTGGCTTCTTACTCTCATTCTCAACTTAAATGATACAAATGGTGATCATAACATGGGTTTTAACCAAAACTCTACATGAATCATGTATCTCAAGCTCAAACATGCAAATTTAAAACAATTTCTTACATGCATGCACATATTGGCCCTCAATTCAACAAAACCAAATCAATTACATCATGCTCAAACAAATTCATGTTCTTGACCATTATTCCAATTTGCATTCACAAAATTACAACTTAATATTCATGAATCCACTTACGTAGAGGCTCAATTCTTCACAAATTATGGTCAAATCTAGAGTTGATCTTCAAATTATCAAGCTTCAAAATCAAACTCACAATCTCCTTCTCTCTCTCTCTCTCTAGCCGGCCTCTTCCTCTCTCCTAGAGTTGAAATCAGCCCAAAATGTAACAAAGGAGAAGAATTGAGGGTGTATTGCCTCTCCAACAAAACCCACTAATGCCAATATAATATTACTAAAGTAATTGGGTACTAATTTAACAATTTAATCAACTTAATCTGGTCCGAATCAATTTTTCAATTAAACTTCACTGTAGGCTCTAAAAATTATGTCAATCACAATGGCGTAATCAATTTCGGGTTTTGTGGCCGATAAGGCCCTCAATTTAATTTCCAAAGCAGATAATCAAACAGATATTCCTACGGTGAACAGATAGAAATTCAAAACCATATATTTTCACATAATAGCACACAAAATCATACTAAACACATAATCATACTCAAATTAATGACCAATTAGCATACCACGGAACAGGGGTATCACACATTATGTATTGCATAGATTGCAATTTAATTTTTCTGTTGCCTTTCGAAGATGAGCCAGCTAGATACTGCATTATTTGATGCCTCCAATCTTGTTCTTGTAAGTCATTATGATTGACTTCTAAGACCATATTCCTTTTATTCAAAGGTGAAAAATCTAGAAACCCCCTAGATGTTGATTTGTGATTATGTATCAATTTTAAGCAGAATATAACAATCCCAATCAAACAATCAAGAGAAAGAGACACAATGATTTTACGTGGAAAAACCACAATTGGACACCTCCAACTGTGATAAAAAAATCACGGGCAACTGCCACAAGACAATCCACTAAGAAGAATTAAAGGAATTACACAGGTATACTCTCAATTATCTAGCGAATCCACAACGCCTAATTGAACCAACCTCTATGTGCCTCTTCTAACCCCATTTTCACCACGGAATTGTCTTTCTGATGAGCCACTCCAGAATCCACCGAAGCTTCAGGCTCAAATTCTTCAGAATCCACCGAAGAACAACTCTCTCTTTTGTAGAACAAAACAAAACCTTTGATGTACTCTCTTTAATCCATGAGTTGAATACTCAATAAAACATCAAAGAAAACTAACAAAATATCCCCAAATATAAACCTTAAGAACCAAAAAGAAGATCTGGAGGGATTAATCTGTAGTAGATTTGGGAGAAACCCAACTATTTATAGAAAACCAAAGCAATCCTAGTTGGGAAAGAAAACCAACTTCTTGTAGAAAACCAACTTCTTGTAGAAAACCAACTTCTTGCAGAACTCCAAAGTAATCCTGGTTTTGGAAGAAATCCAACTTCTTATAGACATCCAAAATAATCCTAGTTTGACCCAACATGTAAATTTATAGAAATTGAAAAATCTGGAAAACTAGAAATTATTACAACCTTGGGTTTGATCCATGGAATTTGACAACAAAAAGTCCTAACAAAAGGTAGTATTACCTTCTGATATGTTGTTTGGCTTATGTTCTTTTGAGTGTTGTCTCTTCTCTTGAAATTCGAAACTTTCTAAGCCACATCATTAGCTTTACTATTTAAGAATCTAAGGACATAAGTTACATTTGCCATCTGAAATTGAGACAGCAAATACAATGCAACAACATAGTATGGCAACATGCTTACACTTTAACATTTGAAAATCTCATTCACCTGGTTAACTACCAATTGAGAATTTTCAAATATATCAACTGCATGAGCTTGTAATCCAATAAGTATTTCCAGTCCCATTATTAAGGCTTCATATTCAGCTTGACTATTAGAACAAGTAATTTCATCCACTCTGAAACCATGTGTGGTTTCTACCCCTTATGGCGACTTAATTACTACACCAATTCTAGTTAGACCATCGACTTTTGACCCATCGAACCACATTTGCCATGGTTCAACACTAACCATACCAAGTTCCATTATTTCTTGGCTTTCTGTTTGACATGGATGGTCTGCCAAAAAATTAGCTAAAACTTGTCCTTTTACTGCCTTTTGGGGGACATATTCTAAATGAAATTCTGATAAAGCTAGTATCCATTTACCAATTCTTCCCCTCAACATGAGTCTAGATAACATATATTTAACCAAATCTGTGGTTGCAATTACCAAGACAGTTATAGGCAAAAGATGGTATCTTAATTTCATTACAGCAAAATACAATGCAAGGCATAACTTTTCTACAGCTGAGTATTTACATTCACAAGAATTTAGAAACCTACTAAGGTAATAAACTGCTTGCTCTTTGCCTTCTTCATTGTCTTGAGCTAAGAAAACTCCCAGTGAATCTTCTGCTGCAGCTATGTACAACTTGAAGGGCTTATCACCCCTTGGTGGCATCAGCACTGGAAGTTTGGCCAAGTAGGCTTTGATTCATTCAAAAGCAGTTTGATGCTCTACTGTCCACACAAACTCCTCTTCATCTTTCAACCTTAATAAGGAAGAAAATACTTTAGTTTTTCCTGCGGTATTAGAAATAAATCTTCGAAGAAAATTAACCTGCCCGAGGAATTTTTGTACTTCTTTCTTACTTGATGGAGGTCTGGCTTCGATGATAGCTTTGGCTTTGTTTTGATCAATTTGTATTCCCTTCTTGTGTACTACATAGCCCAAGAAGTTTCCAGCTGATATACCAAAAGCACATTTGAAAGGATTAAGTTTCAACTTGAACTTTCTCATTCTTTCAAAAACTGCTTCCAAGTGAAACAAATGTTCCCCCATGGATTGGGACTTTACTACAATATCATCAAGGTATCCTCCAATGAGATCATGAAAGATAGTGTTCATAGCCCTTTGATATGTAGCCCCAGCATTCTTCAGGCCAAATGGCATTTTAACCCATTCGAAGGGGCCAATGTTCCCAAAACATCTGAATGCTGTCATATGGATATCCTCTTCTGCAATGCAGATTTGGTTATAACTAGAGTGCCCATCCATCATTGATAAAATTTGATACCCTGTCGAACTGTCTGCCAATAAATCTACTATGGGCATAGGACACTCATCTGTCGGAGTTACTAGATTCAGATTTCTGAAATCAATGCATATCCTTATTTTACCATTCTTCTTGACTACAGGCACAATATTGGATAGCCATTCAACATACCTGGCTGTCCTAATAAAGCCTGCCTTGAGGAGCCTAAGGATTTCTTCCTTGACCTTCTGAATCACTTCAGGACTCATCCTTCTTGGTTTTTACTTGTATAGCTTGAAGTTAGGCCTCATAGAGAGCCTATGTTCTACTAATGATCTATCCAATCCTGGTAGCTCATTACAAGACTATGCAAAATAATCTTCATATTTCTTCAAGACCATCAACAACTAGTCCATGTCGAGAGCATTCAACCAAGTACTTATATAGGTGGGCTGTTGTATAGAACCTTCTCCTAAGTTCACTTCTTCCAAAGGGTCTTACATCTGAGGACCCTCTGATGCTTCTGTTTTGATTTCTTTTATCTTCGAAGCAATCTCCTCGCTCTGTCCTGCTCCCAACTTCTTTGTTTCAACATCTTTGCCCTCCTCCTCATAGACAAAGTCTGTCCACAAGGCCTCTTCTTCTTGTATCTCCTGGACTTTTGTTTCAATGTCCAATGCACAGTATTTTTCCAAGGCCAACACTTTGACCTGTTGCTGCTCCTACTTACAACCAATTTCCATGGCTTCTTCCTTTTGCTCTTGTATTTTCTAGACTATTGATTTTATGTC
>NW_021027402.1:1493192-1519718 GCF_004153795.1 Camellia sinensis
GTGTTATTTGGGTCTTATGTTCAACTTTTTCCCAATTAGGGAGGTCACTTTTTGAGAATATAAAAGTGAGAGATATAAAGAAATAATATATTTGCCTTTTGTTATGACTGAAAGGATGATAGAAAATAGAAAAATGTTTCAGAGCTCCAGAGCAAGAACTTTAGAGCTGTTCTAATGATGTGGCAACTACATAGGTCTTACTTGGATGTGATGTTTTGGCTTGATATTTTTATTTTTATTTTTATTTTGAAGTGCCAATTCAGTATAGCTCTGTTTAGAGCTTTACTTTTAGAGCTCTAGATCATCAGTACTGTAAAAAATAATACTGGGAATAGAACCCAGAGGTGATAGAGACCTGTAGACACCCCATTTTTGACCGACCTTAAGACTCAGACGTCACCAGTTGAGCGCTCAGTGATATTGCATATCGTGCTCGTTCAGAAGTTTCAGAGTCACAGCTGCGAGCCTTGCCTCCGGACTTCCGGACTCTTTCGTGCCTTGCCTCGGTTTGCGAACCAGGCTCTGTTTTCTCTATTTTCTCTTCCCAAAGGGAGAGAGAGGTCTCGTCGATCATCTCTCAGTGGCCGTAGGCTACGTTTCGTGGTCGTACGCCATTTTTCCCATTTGGAGCCTGGTTTCCGGTTTTTCGGAGCCGACGGCCGTGTGCCTCAGTTCGAGACCGCCTAACCACCTCCGTTTGCTCCGGTTTTTGGTACACATCTTATTTACTCCCTTTTGGGAGACACTGTGGCCCAAGAGACCAACTTCGTGGTCAAATGCCACCTCCGGTGCTTAACAGCCCATTTTCGGGGCCCTAGGCCACGCGTTTCGGTCCTTGAACCTCCGTTTTGCATCCGTTTTGGTTCTTTTTTGGTGGAGACCTCATTTTCATTGTTAGGAAGCTTGTAGAATGGTGGGAGGCCAGCAATTGTTCTGAAAAGCCAGCGTTATTTCTTCATCGCTTTTCGTCGTTCGTTTTCCTCACTAAAAAGCTAATGTTGACCACTCCGGGGCCACTTTCTTTAGCCCTAAACCCCACATTTGTGTTGTACACACCTGGGAGGCCACCAATATGTATAGGCCGGCCAGTAATTGTCCTTGGCCCTTTTGAACCCCTCTAAAAAGTTGGCTTTTCTCTCTCCTGGTTCACTTTTTTTGGATTTTGACCACATATTTGTGTTGTGCACACATGGGAGGCCACCTTTTTTGGGTGGCCGGCCAGCAATTTGCATTGACCTTTTTGACCCCTGGCCGGCCGGCCACATGAACCTTTTGAACCTGGCCGGCCATGATCCTCCCTCCAAGTGTATTCCAGCTGTGCCAGCTGTTTCCCCCCCGATCCTGTATCCGAGGGGTTGCCTTTTGGGGGGGAAACTTGAATTTGATTTTCCCCCCTTTTCCCTTGGCCTCTCTCCCTCTATAAAACCAACACTTGAGCTTCATTTCTAAGGGTTAGAGATTTTTGCTAAGGCTATTTACACACCACCTCCAAGACTACAACCTCCACACTCCATTCCAGCAACTTGAGGCTATTTTTCAGAGGTTAGAAGCACCTTTCCTTGGTCCAAAAGCTGCTGAAGACTTGTGCTACAAGGGTGAGTCCTCTTCTCCCTCTTTCTTGCCTTATTTTGTTCTATATCTTAGCCTTTGTTTCTTACATTTTTGGGCTCCGATCTGAACTGTAAATAGTCATATTTTGAGCTCCTTTTCATGTTTGATCAAGGATCTCTTGCTGTTTGAGGTCTTCTCCTTACCCTTTGTGTTTAATCTCTCTTTTAGGCCTATTTTTGCATGATATTTTACGCTTATTTGTGAGCTGTTTTGGACTTGGTCATAAACTGTGAAATGTCTTGTTTTGAGCCCCTCTTCAACTTTGTTGAAGGGCTCTCCTCTGTTTGAGGTCAGCTGCTACCACTTGCCTCTTTATTCCTCTTTTATGGCTATTACTTGCTTGATATGTTAGCCCTGTTTGTAAGCATTTTTGGGCTTCGAGCCAAACTGTAAAGTGCCTTGTTTTGAGCCCCTCTTTAACTTTGTTGAAGGGCTCTTTGCCATATGGGGCCAGATGCTGTCCCTTGTCTCTATTCTCTCTTTTAGGGCCATTTTTGCATGATAGATTAGCCCTATTTGTGTTCACTTTTGAGATCTGTTATAAACTGGAAAAAGTCTCATTTTAACATCATCTTCATGTTTGATTAGGGAATTTTCTTGTTTGAGGTCATATGCTTCCTTTTATGCTCGATTGTCCCTTGTTTTGAGCCTTACACCTAAGCTATTGTTGCATGCTTTGTTTGGACTTCTAGCCACTGAAATCCAGTGGATTTCCAGTGGCTAGCACACTATTTTGGGCCTCCAAATCAGAGGGGGGTGACCCCCTCTCTCCTTGACTTGTTTGGTGGTCATTTTGGCCTTCCAAAGAGACCCTATCTTGCATGCTTCGAGGTCACTTTCCAGGGTTAATTTGGTGAGTTT
This sequence comes from Camellia sinensis, assembly GCF_004153795.1. Classification (NCBI taxonomy): domain Eukaryota; kingdom Viridiplantae; phylum Streptophyta; class Magnoliopsida; order Ericales; family Theaceae; genus Camellia; species Camellia sinensis. Next base: position 1,495,665 of record NW_021027402.1, read on the forward strand.
TAGGACTACCATATTTGATTTTTATTTTTTTTATGCCATGCTAAATGTCTACCTTGCATGTGCTTAATAACTCCCTGTATGGCCCTCTAAAGGAGCTCATTATTTTTGCATACCATGGTTGCATATCAGTGGTTATTTGGGCCTATTTTCACATGATTTATTCACTGATTTTTGCTGGTTTGGTGAGATTACATTTGCTTCATATACTTGTCGTGTAAACTATGTTTGCTAGTCAAGATTGCATGCTATTTTGTCCACCATGCTAGCATCTTTTGGCCATGCTTTGAACTGGAAATGTTCATGTTTTGGGATTGCCTTGGCTCTGTCTTCATGCTTCATGATCAAATAATGCATGCTTTGTATACCTATAAGTCATTCCATGTGCCTAGTTTCGAGTTTCGGGTTTCATCTCATGCATCGGGTGCCATCTTTCCATGTTTCGGGGCTGTTTAGCATCATATTTCAGTGTTGGAATTACATGCTTGTATGCCATATTTCATGCCTTGCAATGCCTTGTTAGAGTTGCATACTATGCCTTAGGTTCGATCCTCGGTTTACGTGCATGCGTGCACGTGTTTCGAGAGTCTCATTTTCATCTAATGGCTACTGATGAGAGTGTGGCTGAGGTCCACTCATGTGTAAGTCCATTATGCATTGCGTATGCCATTTCATTTCATAACATTGTGTATGCTAGGTTGTATGTTAGAGCATTGTGTATGCCTCGTTACATCGTGCATTGTGTATGCCATCTCATAGCATTGTCGTATGCTAGGTTTCATGTTAGGGTTGCATTCACGCTATCATGCATATTGCAATGCGCTGGGGGATAGGGGTTGCCCAAGCACGGAAACGAGAGGACGTTTCGTACTCCGAAGTAACGGAACGTGTCTCAATGTCCCCGGATCGACCGAACTCCGGATTATCCAATGATGGAGTCTAGGCCTTGTTGTGTCCATATGTGCATTTCATTTCATATTGAGTCATGCAATTTCGACTTTTCGGCCATCATTGCATCGAGATGCGGATTGGGGCATCGAGGATCGAGACTACACTCCCTGAAGAGTAGTCATTGCATATAATATGAGAAAATACTTTGCCATGCCCCTCTTGTTCATGACCCGAAGCCGCGCCCCTTATGGGTGAAGTACCCACAAACCGGCCAGTAATCCTGAGATTTACCTACGGCCTCAGACCCAAAAGAGACATAACCTGTCAGAGTAAAGGGGCCAACGGAAAGCAATAAATTAAAAACTTTGCCATTGAGCCGTTCTTATATGCACATCGAAACAAACCATACTCAGGATACGTTAATAACCCACATCAAAAGTAAAGTTCACAAAATCATTACAGACTAGAGATCAACCAAAACGAGTCAACCTTATGACAGACTATTTACAAGATATACATAAGTCCTAGCGGCAAGACAAAACATAAATTACATTAGCAAAAAGGTAAAGGGTAGGTCTCAAGGAGTGAGACGCAAGGCTGACTTCCGTCAAAAACTTCGGATTTTTTTCCCTAGTGGACTTCACTGGGCTGGGTTTTTGGACTCCCTTGGCTCACCACACAACACTGAATGAGCGAGTGGAGGGATAGCCCAGTGAATAATATTCAAATGCAGAAATTACATAACAATGTAGAACAACATGTTCCAAACGGCCTTGGGCCCAATTCATACTCCTATTCATGGCAAAACGGCCTTCGGCCCATTCACTTATTGTCAAAACGGCCTTCGGCCCATCCATTTCTTGTCAAAATGGCCTCGGCCCATTCACTCTATGTCAAAACGGCCTTCGGCCCGTCCATTTTCTGTCAAAAATGGCCTTCGGCCCATCTCATTTATGTCAAAACGACCTTCGGCCTACTCGTTCATGTCAAACGGCCATTTGGCCCTACTCATTCATGGTCAAATGGCTTTGACCTACTCATTCATGCAAAACGGCCTTTCGGCCCACTCTCTGGTGTCAAAACAACCTTTGGTCCATTCATTTAACATCAGGACGACCTTTGGTCCATTCATTTACATCAGGACGACCTTTCCGGGTCCTTCATTTATTATTCAAAACGACCTTGGTCCATTCATATATATCAAGCGACCTGGTCCATTCATTTATATTTCAAAAACGAACCTTTGGTCATTCCATTCAATTCCTGTCAGACTTTTGTCCACAATCCCAATTAACAACTCATAAATTTAAGGGAATAAACCAATTGGACATTGGACCAACTTTCGAATAGTTATATTACTCACAATGATCGGCTTGTGGATTTGCCCTGGAGCTTGACCCTACACATTCTATGAACACAAAAAGGGTTCATTAATATCAATCCGTTCTTTAATTCAAACATATTCCTCTTTAGGCTTAATTCCATATCTCATTAACTCATTTTTACAATGCTTAACATTTACGCCTAAAGTGCTTACAAGTTGAAAGAGAACGGGAAAACGGAAACACAGAACGCTATGGACAAAATTCCAGAAAACAGGGTCCCCGCTCGAGCGTCAACTTAGCCGCTCGACGCGGACCCTTAAGGCCTGCAAAAGTACTGGTTGCATTTGAAAAATGCCGCTCGAGCGTGGGAATAGAGCGCTCGAGCTGAAGGGCCCGTCTACAAAACTCCGCGCTCGAGCGTGAGTATCCCGCTCGACGCGGACATCCAACTCTGCAAAAGTGCTGGGACGCACGATTTTTCGCCTCGAGCGGCCATTTACCCGTCAGCGGACAATCAAAATTCTGGGTTCCCAGAATGTTGTTCTTGGAGCTCCAAATTCGGTTTCCAGCTAGCATTTACTTGCATGCAATTGGCCAAATTTACACATTACACATTGCTAACATGTACTTAATACAAGATTACAACATTATGAGCCTTCAATTTCTTGATTTAATCCGTTATGCATGTCCCAAAATATGTCAAACTCAACATCAATATAACCAATCATGCATTCAGCTCATATCTTCTTAAATTTGCACATGCATGTGATGAATTAGCACATTCTCAACTTAGATAACACAAATGTGATTCAAAACATATTTCGAACCAAAAACTCTACAATTGGAATCATGTGTTTCAAGGCTCAAACATAGCAAATTTCAAGGTAATCTTACATGAATGAGTTCTAAGACTTCAAACTCAAAAAAAATCAATCTTATTACAAGCTCTTTGATCACAAACCACTCTTGAAACTCACCAGATTACAAGTTCAATTCATTAATTTCTATAAGAGTAATGGTATCTTACCTAGAAGTACAATTTCTTCAATCTTGGTCCAATTTGAGTTGGACTTTCAAAGATTCCAAAGTCCCTTTCAAGATCAAACACAGATTTCTCTCTCTTCTCTCTCTCTTTGATGGCCGGCCCTCTCCATTCTCCTTGAGTGTATACAGCCAAAGTGAGAATTAGAGATTGGGACTTTAATTGAGTTAGTGCTTTCATTTATACAACAAGCCCACTAAGTCACAATATAACAGTAGAGAGAATTGGGCACCCATTTTACCAACTTAATCAACTTAATCTGGTCCAAATTCCAAATTTTTATCAATTTAATTTCACCGTAGGCTCTAAATATTATGACCAAACACAATGGCGTATTCAATTTCGGGTTCTGTGGCGATAAGGCCCTTCAATTTAATTTCCCCAAGCTGGATTATCAAACAGATATTCCTACGGTGAACAGATAAAACTTTCAAGATCACCTGTTTCACATAATGGCCACATAAAATCATGATACATAATCACACTTCAAATTTTTAAGACCAATAGCATATTCGGAAACAGGGATTACACCTTTGTTGCTCTATGTTGCAGCAAAATCAAAAATCAGCAGCTTCCGAAGCTTGGCACGCATATCCAAGAATATTGCAAACAGAGGCAAACCGCGAGAGGCATCGCAAGGGAATTTCTCTGCACAAGGCAACTCGAGCATGCATCATTCCATCATTTGGAACAGAGCTGAGGCGGTCCATGGATTGCGTGATTGCCAATTACTACTTTCCTAGATTAATTTGTTAATTTAATTAGGGATTCTGGTATTATTCGGGACTGTATTATTTATTCATTTGGGACTGTATATTTATTTCGGACCCTCTGCGTGAGGCAATGTTGTTTAATAAGTTGCGTAGTGTGATGTATGTTTTTCCAACCCCACATCTTTCTCTCTTTTTATTTATCAGCTTATGTATGGTTAGATTAGTGCATGCTTCAATTAGCAACAGTATGATAGCATGTTGCATTCATTCATCTGTCTTGCATGCACGGGCTCGGCGCATCATACTAACTGCATTGTATCTCAATTCCAAGTTGAATACATGTTAGTTGTAGCATTTCACATTGCCAATCTTTAGGAATAGTCGAAGCTATCTTAGTTGGCATTTTGCATATGTGTTGCATTAGGCATTTCTGTATAGTTAGGATTATGCATGGATTTTAACATAGCTTTTGTTTTTGCTTGGTACGTCGGTTAAGTGTTTATGCTTTAGCATCCTTGCATGTGTGTGAGTGACTGCCATGATAGCCTGCTTACCATGAGGCTAAGTTGCTTTATGTAATATAACTGCCTGATGGCTGTGGGTTGAAGGTTGGGGTTATTTCAGTTGGTAGCAATTCGTTAAAATGTGTGTTTAAGTACCCACTAGATTTAGTGGCAAAATCATGTTTTCTAAGCCCACCCGAGGGGTGGGGAAATCCACGTTTTAGGCCTACTTGCGAGTTAGCCACCATCAAACCATTTTCAAAAATAAACAAACATGAGTTTGTTTGCAATTCAGGCGACCCAGTCTATACTTGTTATGTTGTGCGCATCACCTAGTAAATCTAGGCTAATAACCGGAATAGAACGCATAAGTTTTTCAAACTATAGTACATGTAGTAGAGGCCGATCTTGATCGGGCGGGCGGGTGTCTCACGAAAGTGACCTTCCCCAATCGTCCCAAGTTCCCGAGCCGCAGGCAACTTTTGTGGATGACGACACGTTGGCCTTAGGCAACGAGTCAGGCGTTTCCTAAATTTCCCAGAAATAAAACATATAGGTGGCGACTCTGATATCTGGCCAAAGCAGTCCATGTTTGGCACTTCTTTCAAAAATCTGTTTTCTCAAAAGGATTTGCCGGCGATTTGGACTCTTGGTTCAGGATTAAGAACTTGTGACAATTTGAGGATGTCCGAACTTGTAAAGAGCCCAAAATAAAGAACGGGACTCATCCTCCCGGGTGCGTTTCGGGGACGTTTATAGTTCTTGGCAACTCTGCTTGGGGAGTAGAGAACTTGACTCGAACTCATGATTATCCTGGTTTTGACTACACTTATGTGTTTCTTTTGCATTGCATGTGTATTGGGTGTGCCTAGGCCACCGTTTGTAACCGGTAAGCCATAAGGTACCGGTTACGGGCTCTGCCAGTATGGGAACACAAAACCCCGATTTTACCGGTGGTACCCTTTTTTGAACATTCGACGTAGTGGCATATTTCGGGAATCCATAGTGACCATTCCAACTAGGACAGGTGCTTTACCCGTTTATAGGTTGTTTAAAACACGTGTGCGTAGTGAAACCCTAGCTCTTGACAAAATAGGACAGGGAAACCCTATCCCAACATAGGGGTTTTTGGCTCTCACTTGCTTGCTATGTGCTTTTAGGGTTGATGTCCCTAAAAGAATGCATTGTAACAGTTTGCAGGTCTGGACGGTATTCGAGGCCATGCGGCATCAATATCTTGGGAATCAGTTTACTTGAAGTGGTTATCAGTTCACTGGCAGAATTTGTTGGACATGATTCAGTTTGAGAGCACAGTTATTCGAGCTGCTCATATCTGTTTTTGGTGAAAATCAGGCTGAGATGCTGCATTGTTTTCTCTTTTGCGATAGGTAGTCTTAACCAAGTTCAGAAGGCTCCGTATATCCCCCGAGGTTCATCGGACAGTCGATAAACCAAGTCAAGAATCAGTCAAAGGCAATCAGGTTCCTCAACACAGAGGTAGGTAAAACGGGGCCAGTAGGTCACAAATAATCGGATTTTCAGCATGTTACCAAATCAGGGCCCTTATCCACTCCCACCAGTGAATCCAATCAAAGCTGAGTCTCCTTAGTTTCTATCTACAGAGATAGATTATACCATGTCAGTCGAGCTGGATTATAGAACAGGCAAGGGATTGGAGGAAATGATGCGTCTTAACACCAAGAAAGTATGAAAACCATGCTAGCAAGACGCTGCCCGCCAGACGGTGATTTGCTCAAACAGCAGGCTGCGATCTATGGCTCAACAAGCCAGAGTTAATACCCGGCTACAGCAGCAACCGGAGCATCTGCTTCGCCTTCCAAGCCCCTCCCCACCAGGAGTCCCAGCACCCGAGGAGGCACCCAAATGGCAGGGAGATATGGACATTCGAAGGATTGGCTCCCCCCCAATCCTATCCCAATTACCCAAAAACACCCACCAACCTGCCGGATTCTCCCTTAAGTCCGGAGGTGGAACCCCTGTCACGACCCCAAACCGCCCCTAGTAGTTTAAGGCCGTGATGGCCAGTTATCCGAGATTTACCGAAGGCTTACTTTACAAAATTCGCACACAATCAGAGTATAAATATATATAGGGCTCTCAAGACGGGAAGCAATAATCAAATACAAGTGGTCCATAAGACAGTGCATAAAAGTCAAATGGAATGGCATACCATCTTTACATAGTCTTTACAAACTTGAATACAATTAGAATATGAAGTACAAAAATACATTTATACTTCTTGATCAAAAGGCTTCTCCAGCCGACGTGTTGTAAATTACGAAGCATTATAAGCGAGAAGCATAATTTTCAAGACTGCCGACATGAATACAAGTTAGGCCGACATAACAAAAAACCCAAAACAAGCTTTGCGAGTCACACCTAGGCGTCACCGCCTTCCTACTTCATCACCTACATTATATATTATATATATATATATATAGAGGGTGAGCTTGGATACTCAGGTGAACGGTACAAGTTAATAAAGGGTTTGCATTGGTATGGACATCCGAGATTCCTTAATAAACAATGCATAATTCATAGGCTTAATGACAAACCGTTGGAATAAATCGAGTTCATCAATAAATCAGTTCACCAAGACCAAAAAACACTGTTCTCCTCTTGGGGAAACATTGCTTGGGTACCAACCAGGCTATTGCTGAGGTCCCACACCTTCTTGCCGAGGTGTGGTTCCCAGGTGGGGCCACGTCAAGGAAATGAAGTCGGGAAAATTCTGGGTTTTCCCTTTCTTGAAGAACATTTGAAGATCGGTTGCCCAAAGATTCATAACTTATCATTACAAATCTAAGATTTCCATGCCATGAATTCAAAAACATGGACCTGGGTACCCATACTCGAAGATTTAATTGAAAAACAAAACAAAAACATGAATCTTGATGCAAGCTTTCGGATCAAACAAGACTCTTTATTTCAAGACACATGAATAACACTTTTCTCTTTCAAAACCAAACTTTAAATCGATGCATGGCTTAATAAATTATGCTCGATCATGCAATGCAGCTAGATGATAACAAGAACCTACAAGAGGAGGTCCAAGAATCTAAACCTTAATAACACGGAATCTAAGGGTTAGATCCCTAAGAATCAGCTCGAAGATCCCACTCCTTCACTCTAAAACTCCTTCTTAGAGCTTCTCTCTCTCAAGGCAAATGATTATAATACAAAATGATAGGTTCTACTCACTGCCGGCTGATTTAACACTCAGCTCAGACACGTGCAACGGCTGGTGGTTCTCCGCCGAAAAGGTGGCTGACAGGCAGACAGAGTATGGCGAAGGGTGTTTAACAAGTAAAGTGGCATGGCATTCTGACAAGGTTTACGACATCGGCGTGAAAACAATCGGCTCCGGTAGGTTGAGGGGTATTCAATGACTCCCGGCTTAGGACGGAATGTACACTTGGCCTAGCTGTGCCACACCTCCGTCTAGTCGCACCTTATGCCGGAACAAGATCACTTGGGTTCAAGGATAACCATCTTGACCCAGATGGTACAACCTCTCGACCTTTGATGATACACCTCGCGCCGTAGAGATGATCATCTCGGCCATTATGCCAAGAACAAGGTAAGAAGGTCAACCAAAGTGGTTTCTAAGGGTTCTGGCTCTTTAAGGTGACCTCGACTAGACTCACCAGAAAGAACAAGGCTTCAACACGGTAAATTTCACATAAGTACAAACCAAGACAAAATTCTCATTCTAGTTAGGACAAGTCAAGAAAATTCACTACTGTACTTAGCAAAACAAGATTACCAAATGCTCATGCCCGAGGGCGCTAAGGTGAGTAATGAGGGTCACTTACACCCCACAGGCACTTGAAGGTGAGGCAAGCTTGAAAAACTGTTCAAAGAAATCTCAGGGCATCGAGGTCCATCCCGGACATTGAGGATGGATATACGATTGCTGGTCGTGACGCTGCCACGACCCTTTTTAAAATGCACACATATCGACCGCTTTAACGGATCTAGGGATCCCCTTGGTTGCATCTCCGGTTTGTTCTCAGATATACTACGGCCCGGATGGGCCCTCACCAGACCGCAAAAGCTTCATTGTTCGGCCGGACCCTGTCAGTGTGGCCGCTATCTGGTATGCAAAATTTAGAAGACAATGTTCAAACGAAACTGGGATTGAGATGGCCAAGGCCTTCGGTTGCGCAATACTCCTAATAACCACGCAAATCGAGGTCACAACCCGTGATCTTGAACAACAAGGCAAGAGGCCTAAGGAGAGTTTTTCTGACTTCGTTAGGCCCGCTGGAGGGCCAAGGCCCCAATGATTGGACCCTTTAGGCCCACTGACAAAAGATCAAATTCGGATGATTGCTTGCGCAAATCTCCAGCCCAAGCTTATGCAGAAAATATCGTTCTCCCCTTCCCCACCTTTTCAGACTTAAATGAGATGGGAGTACAGAAACGAGGGACGCTATGAAGCAGGGCCTTCTTGACCAGGAGGAAAGAGCAGCCCAGGAGGGGCATTTTCCCGCAGTTCAAGCGACCACCAGTGCGTGCATTGCAGCTGCCAAAGATCTTTTTTGAGTGGCATGGTTACCACCTCCGCATACAAAACAGGCTACCCCATTCACAGAGTGCATCCGGAAGTAGCATCACAAAGAAAAACCAAATATCCACCTCGAGTCAAAGAGGAGTTTTTTTACCCCACTTTTTGCCTTTTCGTCAAAGCTCTAGAGGTCCTACTCCGGGAAAAGGACATTTGAAATCGTTGGAAACAACGGCCCCACCCGATCCTATCCCTGCAGCAGACCAGACTAAATACTGTTGCCTTACCATTAACAACGGGTCATGACACCGACAGTTGCTTTCGTCTGCGCCATTGATGTACAAGATCTGTTTGACTTTTTATTGGGTAGGATAAGTCATAAAATAAAAAAAGACAAAAAACTTTACACCACGACAAGGGGCATACCCCAGCCGCCCTAACCAAAGGCACTAATACAGGGGAAACTCAGAGAAAGAAAAAACAAAAAACTAAGCCCCATTCCAGAATTACCCAGAAAACTTGACGAAATAAAACAGAACTATTCTGGACAAAATAAATGAAATACGTCCTAACCTACATAAACCATACATAATAGAAATAGCCAAAATGTGTTCATGTGCTGCATGAAAAATGAGGAGCATGAACACAGGCAGCAAAAAGTCAGATGAAATCCATATGTCATGTACACCCGTGTACATCCCACACGGGTAGGCAAAACACCAACAGATTCTAATGTAAACAAACATAATAGAAAATCAGACTTCACACACGAGGCGCATATAGCAGCCATCAACACAGGCAGGGCCAGCTTCAAGCCACGAGACACACCGAACTGAAAAGAACAAGATAGGCAGACCCAGCCATCAACACAGGCAGATCCAGCCATCGACACAAGCAGACAGCCATCAACACATGCAAATCCAGCCAGCAACACAGGAAGAACAAGACAGCACATGTGACCCGGACAGATTCTACACATTATAGTAGACCCTGTAATGCAGCAAGGACCAATCAGAATTAAGTAACCAACAGTAGAGGACTTTGCAAAACTCAGAAATCTGAAGCAGTTAACATCACACATATAATTGCTCACTACACTCAACCCACAAATATCTATGCTCACATCACTCGGGAAACAGCTCCATATACCTGCAAAAGAGAAAGATACAGTGATATATATAAGCATGTTAGTTCCTCTCAATGTGGCTAGTAAGTTGGGGGTTATGGAGTGTTTATTCCTCACACGAAACTCAACCCTCAGACTGGTTGGTGTACACTCATCCATCAGTTTTCCAGGAATCCAAGCACCTATATGAATAGCAAACATTAGGAAACCCCACAATTTATTTGCTAACCTTCACTCAACCCACATTTAGTGAACTCTCAATCCTCACATCAGCAGCAGCGTGCTTCAGCATAGTACGAGGCAGTTTCCATGAACTAAGATACCAGCTGTCATTATGGTTAGTCTTCAAATTGGTTATATGCATTACCCTGAACCTAACCATATCTACAATACACTTAATAACCACCTCTTCAGGGACCATATCTTTACTGAACACTCTATTATTCCTAGCAACCCATAACTGGTACACAGTACAAGTAAAGGCAAGCTTGGTAATAATAGCCCCCAGGGATTTCCCTTTCACAGATTTAGCAATAATCTGGACCAAATCATCCCAAAGGAAGGATGGCCAATCAACATTTATTTTACCTTTAATACAAGACCACACTCTTTTCCGAAAATGGACATTCAAAAAAAAGGTGATTGTGGTCTTCATGATGGTACTGACAAAATGCACACACAGCAGATTGCGTCACACCAAATAGATGCAATCTGTCCCCAGTGTTAAGACGGCCAAGGATCGCCATCCAAACCACAAAACTCACTTTAGGGATATTGTGAGGACCCCAAATTAAATGTGACCAATTCACATGGTCATAGTGAGTACGTAATGCATTCCAAGTGGATTGGATGGTGAAGTCCCCATCATGAGCAGGGCACCAACTAACACTATCATGGCCACCAGTAGGGAGGAGATTTGAAGGAGTTTTGTTAATGAGGTCCATAATCTCCCAAGAAGAAGGAAATGGCCATCTCCAAGATTTTCCCTCCACAATCTGACTTACCTTAGCATCTATGCTTAAGGCGGTGTCGTACACAATACGCCTCCCAACTTATCCCAAATAGAACCTATTGGATGCCAATTGTCAAACCATAAGAAAACTCCAGATCCATCTCCCACCTTATACTTGATTAAGGGGTAAATTATAGGTATAAGGGAGAGAATTTTCCGCCAGACCCAAGAGGGGTCATTTGGCACCCTAACCCTCCAAAAACTAAAAAATTGGGGAAGAAAGCAGAGCCTCTCTCTCTAGAATCTAGAGAGAGAAAGCTCCCCCCGGAGTGTAAATGGTGCATTGTTCGTTTGTCTTTCTCACCTCTTGAGGAAGAATGTTTATTGTGTGAGTTTCCAGTCCGGTGAAATCTTTCCGGCTAGTTTTGTTAACCATAGAGTGAGTTGTTTGAGTTTAGGTTATGGTGCTGTTCTGTGCCTTTTGTTACGGCCATATCTCAGATATTGGCTGGATGGTTATTCTCTTCATGTTCTGATCCGTCCAGCTTGGGTCTTCAAGATGGGATGTTCAGACCATGTTGAAGTTGTTGCAACCGGTCTTCTACGAAGTCGGTGTGTGTTCTTGGCTTGGATCCAGTGATTTTTGACTAGGTGCTCAAGCTAGGAGCTGGTCGTGCTATGGTTTTCTGGCCTTTCATGGCCGGCAGCCGGATTTTAGACTAGAGGTGAAGATGATTGATATTAGCAGTGGGGCTGTCTTGGTCGCCGATTTGCTGTTTTTATGGTGGTTGTATAGACGGGTTTCTCCGCTTGTAGGTTCACCTCCATGCAGTTGTGTTTCGCTGCCGGAGTGCCTGTTGAGTTGGTGAATGGTGTTTGATGGATTCTGTCCAGCTTCGGTATGATGGTTGTTGGTCATGGCGATGGCCTCCATCACAGTGGTGGTCTGTGTTATCTTTGGTGGGTGTTCAGAGCTCATCGGCGTGTTCTGGTTGCCGGTGTGCTCCTGTTATGCTCCGTCCAGAATTGTGGGAGGGTCACGGCTTGCAGCTCCGGCCATGGAGTTTACCGGAGTCATTGCTTCTGCGTTTTGGATGAAGTTCGTTTCTCAGGTTGGTGTTGCACGCTCCTTGAGCGAGTGGCGTTGAATATTGTGTAGCGTTGTGATATGGCCTTTCTGCTGTATACAGGCTGTGCATAATATCTTTATTATATCGTGCGTTGGAAATGTAGGAGGGCCACGTGCGGGTTCAAATTCAATTTGAAAATCTTTCAGAAAATTCTCGGTGGCCTACTATTTCGTTTTGTGCTGTCGGTTTGCCTATGACGGTAGCTTTTGGGTTTGTGGAGTAGCTAGCTGTTGCATATGGTTTGGTCCATCACGTGGCACATCATTGGGAGGGATTTTTCTGACCTCAATCCGTGTGAGTTATATATATATATTTTATATATACTTGTATTTTAGTGGGCCCGAATTAGTTTGATAGGCCTCACGTGGGATAGTTCAAGTGGGGCCCGTCAAGTTTGTTTAGTGGGCAGGAGTGTAAGTGATATATATAAATAATTTATATATACTTTTTGAATTAGTGGAGTAAACGTGGGTCAGCCATCTCAGCCATCTTATTGCTTTTGAATTTTATGGTTGTATTATTATTCGGGGGCGTGGAGTGGACTGGCAGTGGGTAATTTTTGGGCCTCCGGAAATTTGGATTTTATGAAGAAATCAGTGGGGCCCATTTGGATTTCATGGTTGTATTATTAAATGGGCCTACTACTATTTTGTGTGGGGTCTCTTTTTTATTGGTGAGCCTATATATTTTTACTAGCCACAATGCAGCGGATCTTTTGTAGTTGGTTACTTCATGATGATTGATCGTGCGATCCTCATGTGACTCGATATGAGGGTAGTTTTGAGCCATCTCTGCCAAGAGTGATTGGGGAGTCACTGCTATGGGGAATAGTGGTTTGATAACTAGCCGAGTTAGAGACTGGGAGATGAGCGGGAGGATAGCTATCAGTTTTCTGGTCGCTTCTTGTCTTCATGTGACCCATCCTAATTGATTGTATTGCCACGCCTGACATGGAGTGAAGGGGACACTGCCGTGGGGTTTGAGGCTTGTGATCTACCAAGGAAGGGACTGGGGGATGTGATGATTGCTCTCATGTGTTTGTTGGCTATGTATTGGTTTGTTGCAGCGGGGCTATTGTTTTTTCACTAAACTTCTCAAGATCGTTGATTATGGTGATTGACTTTGCTGGCTTCATGTGACTCAGCCAGGATCTTTCATGGGATAGATATTTTCCTTCGTCATGGCTTTGGTTGAGTGGCTAGGATGTCACGGCTATGAGAAGCGTGATGCTTATTGGATTCCATGCTTTCATCCGAGGTAGAGACTCGGAGCAAGCGAGGGCAGTTATCATTTTTCGATTGGTCTTGCTGGGTGTTTAGTTAGTTACATTTGTATTGTGTGTTTGTCTGTTATGTTTTCTGAGTTTGTGGTGTGTTTCTGTTTATTTGCCCATATATCCACCCCAAGTTTCCATCTATTATCTCTGGTGGTAGGGGTTACTTGGGGACAAAAAGGATATATGGGCAAAGTGGGTTTTCTGTTTTTTTTCTGTTGTTCTTTCGCTTTTATGAGTGTGGTTTTTTTTTTTTTGTTGTAGGGCGTACCTGGGGTATGCCCCTTGTAAACTTGTACATTTTACTGTCTTTATTTTATGACTTACTTACCCAAAAAAAAACCCTCCAAAAACTCCTACCTTTGAGGAGATAAGACTTAACCCAGCTACACCACATAGATTGCTCACCCCCAGAGAGGAGGAACCAAACATGTTTCGCAATAGCAGCTTTATTCCACACAGAAATGGACTTAAACCCCAGACCCCCTTCCTTCCGGGGAGAGCAAATTCTATCCCAAGAAACCTTCGCCCCATGAGGTTTCATCTCACAACCCGACCAAAAAAAGACTCTAAAAAGACGCTCGATAGACCGAGTGACCTTCTTTGGGAGAATGAATAGAGACGTCCAGTACACTTGCATCGAAAACAAAACAGATCGGATCAGTTGAGCACGGCCAGCATAAGTAAGACACTTATTTGTCCAGCTCTTAATCCTTTTAGTTATCCGATCCACAAGTTGATCACAATCAGAGGCTTTAAGTTTCGTGGAAACTAAAGGGACCCCAGGTATCTCACAGGCAACTTGCCTTCACTGAATTGACAAACCCCAAGAATCTCATCCCTCAACTCATTATCACAACCAGAAACAAGATCTGTTTGACAACGGGGTCATTGCCGCACCAGGTCCTGCAAAGTCTATCGGCACTTGATCAATGAACTTGCGGGGGATAATGTGATTATGTGATCGGGGGATGAACCAGCTGCGGCTGGCACTCAGTTTACTTCAGATGTGGTGGCGTGTGGCACGCACTGTTTTGAGCATTTGTGAATACTGGTTTTTGTAGCTTCTGACTTGGGTGTTGAGTCAATTCTGTGGTTTTGTTTTGAGTTTGTCTCTTTGTTCTGAGTCGGTCTTTTGATTAAGGGTCTATCTTGTTGTATCGAGTCAGTCCTGTTTTGTTAGAGTCGGGTGATTCCGGGGGTGTTTCTTCGGATATCACTATTTTGTTTTGTGTTTGTCCTTTTGTTTTCTTTTGAGTCTGTTTCTGCCGGGGAGCCAGTTGTGCCAACAGATTTGAATAAAACAGCAGTGATTTTCATACTCTTGTTTATGCTTCTGCCTTGCGCCAGTTGTGCCAGAAAGTTTGAATGAAATGGCAGTGCATTCCACCTGCTCTCTTGTGCCTTGAAATTATTGCATTGACCTAAGTTTTTCAAAACTTTTTTTTGAACACTACGGTGAAAACGAAGAGAAAGGAATTCATTGGGTTTTGCAAAAATTTGATCAATTGAGAGAAAGAGAGGCGTGCTAAGCCCTTAATAAGTGAAATCATGCTTGTTAGTGTGAGTACTGGGAAGGATCCTAGCTTGATCCAGATTGGTTCTACACTGTCTTCGGCGCGAGCGACTGGTCGCTTTCTTAAAAGAGTGTCTTCTTTTCTTTTCTTCCTTTCATTCTTCTTCTCTTCTTCTTTCTTTTTTATCCTATTCTTTTTATTTTTTCATTTTTGTGCATTTTTCATTTTTTTTCTTTTTTCTTTTTGTTCATTTTTTCTTCCTTTCTTGCTCTAACTGCCATTGGGTCGCCCAAGTTCGCATCGCGTTTTATCGGACCAACGAGCCTCCAAGGTGTAAAAGTGTAGCTTTATGTCTCATAGTGGAAATGTTTGAGATCTCTCGAAAGCCATCCGAAATCCAAGAGTATGATGGATTGGTCTTGCTGTTGCTTGGATGTAGTGAGTTCCATCGCAATGGAGCGGCTGAATTTCACCCCTAGTGTTGTGGTATTAGGAACTTGTGCCCTTCACAATACTTTAACTTCGTTTTCGCCCTTCTGGGAATTTAGGCATCTCGCTGTATCGCATCTTTGACTCTGTCGAGCCACAATTGTGAAATTCTCTTTTGCGCCGGTAGTTCGAGGGTGCTTCTTTCTGAACTAGCTTGCCGCAAGCGTTCATTGATTTGACTTTGTATCGCCGCTACTATCGATCGGGTGCTTTGATCCAGCCACATAGGCCTTACATTGTAGTTGACCGTTGAACATTCTGCAATGCCCAAGTTCAAGGTCGAAAAGTAACAAGGGGTCGAGATCTCGAGACCTGAGAGCGATCCAGGTCTTGCCCAATCTCGAGGAGAGGAGATCCAATAGGTCTGCAGGACGCGCAAATACTATTTTTTTGAAATCTTATAGTAAAGCGACCAGTCGCTTGCGTCGCGAAGAACATTGTAGAACCATACTGGATTCAAGTTCAGGATCCTATATCAGTTCACTCACACTAACAAGCTATGGATTTCCACTCATGAAGGGGCTAGTAGGACACCTCTCTTTCTCTCAATCTGGATTTCAAGATGTTTTGCAAATACCCCGCAGTAATTTCCTGTTCGTTCTTCTGTTTTCACCGCCATAGTGGTTTCAAAAAAATAGTTTTGAAAAACTTAGGTCAATTGCAATAATTCTTTCAAGGCATTACAAGCAGAGCAGGTTGGAGATGCATTCGTATGTTTCATTCAACTTTCTGGTCCACAACTGGTCGCAAGGCAGAAGCAAACACTAAGATGTGAAAATCACTGGCTGTTTTAGTTCAAATCAATTGTTGGCTATGAGATCTGCCTCCCCGGCTAAGGAAAATGAGACATCCAAGGAAGAAAACAAAAACGACAAAACACAAAACAAAATGTAGTGATATCGAACGAACACACCCCGGATAACGATCACTCCGACTTTAACAAAACAGGAACTGAGCTCGACTACAAAAATACAGGACCCTTATCCAAAACTGCGTAGCCGACTTAGACACAAGAGCATCAGACTTCATCACAAACAAAACCACAAACTGACGAGCTCAAACACCCAACGTCAGAAGCTACAAAAACCAGTATTCACAAATGACTCAAAACAGTGCGTGCCACACGCCACATCTGAAAGTAAACTGAGTGCCAGCCGCAGCTGGTTCATCCCCCGATCCACATAATCACATTATCCCGCAAGTTCAGATCAGTGCCGATAAGACTTTGTAGGACCTGGTGCGGTAATGAACCCGTTGTCAAACAGATTTTGTACATCCATGCTCAACGAAAGCAACGGTGTTGGCTTCATTTGTCCGTTTGTGATGGTAGGCACAGTATTAGTTCTGGTCATGCTTTGCAGGGATAGATCGGGTAGGGTTCCGTTGTTCCAATGGGTTCAAATGTCCTTTCCGGAGTAAGACTCGGAGAGCCTTTGAATCGTTTTACGCCTTGTGTGACGACTTCTGATGGCTTCTGAATCAGGACTCTTACACCCCGTTGGTCGAGGGTGTTTCAACGTTAGACCGCTGCGTTGGTGCTTCGATGGAGGATTGGCATGTTGGAGTCTCATACCACGGAATGGTAGTAAATGTTGAGACAAATCGTTTGAAGAAATGGTTGTTTCGCTCCGTTCTCAGAAATAGTGAGTTCAGATCTACTAAATCCCAACGATGCGGATCTATTGGATGCTGTGCCAATTTTGGATAAATCGAAGGCTCGCGATGCTCCCAGGTCGATTGGTCAGGAACCATCTACGCCGGATGGTAATGAGATTGGTACGAGTTGGTCTGAAATCGTCCGAGGAAGAAGCATAAATCGCTCCTGAATCTCCCCGATAACCTGAGATGGCGTAATAGGGGGAACAAGAAAGTTTTGTGTTCTGAGTTGATCCTAATATGGCTCCTATCTAGACTACCCAGATTCTCTTGGTGAGGTCCACTTCACGGGGAGGTGGTTAGGGGAAAGCAGTTATCGGGGTGGGAGAAGGGAGGTCACGGGGCTGCTAGTGGAAGCAAAATCAGTAGAGCAATGGACAACGATCATGGCCAATGTTACTGTGCTACTCAGATCAAACATCAAGCTCAGGTATGTCCCTCAACTGTGTAGAAGATAGCATTGTGGTAGACATGCCAGCAAGGCCTGATCCTTGGAGAAATGGATATCCTGTTCTCGTTTGGCTATTTATTGATAAAGGAGTGGAGGGAAACATACCTGAGCTTGATTGTTTGATCGATAATGCAGCAAGGTAAACATTGGCCATGATCGTTGGTCCAAGTTGCTCACTGATTTTGCTTCCACTAGCAGCCCCCGTGACTCTCTCCACCCCGATAACTGCTTCCCCCCTTACCACCTCCCCGTGAGTGGACTCACAAGAGGAATCTGGGTGTCTGAGATAGGAGCCATATTAGATCACTGCAGAACAAAACGTATTCGTGTTCCCCCCCTATTACGCGCAGATCTCCGAGGTTATCGGGGAGATTCAGGGAAGCGATTATGCCTCTTCCTCGACGCATTTCAGACCAATCGTACCAATTCTCATTACCAATCGGCGTTAGATGGTCCTGACCAAGACCTGAGCATCGGAGCTTCATTTTATCCAAAACTGCTGCACCAGCATCCTTAGATCCGTCATCGATTGGGGATTTAGATAGATCTGAACCCAACTATTTCTGAGAACGGAGCCGAAACACCATTTTCTTCAGAACGATTTCTGTCCAACCATTTACTTACCACTTCCTGGGTTATGAGCCTCACACACTGGCCAGATCCTCCATCGGAGAACCAACGCAGCGGTCTACGGTTTGAAACACCCTCGACACAGAGGGTGTAGAGAGGTCTGCATTCAGAAGCCATCAAGTCGGCATCACAAGGTCGTAAAACGATTCAAAGGCTCAGAGGTCTTACTTCGGAAAGGACATTTGAACCATTGAAAACAACGGCCCCTACCGATCCCTATCCCTGCAACTGACCAGACTAAATACTGTGCCTACCATCAAAAAAACCGGACATGACACCAACAGTGCTTCGTTGCGCATGATGTACAAAATCTGATTTGACAATCGGGGGGTCATTACCGCACCAGGTTCCTACAAAGTCTATCGGCACGTTGATCAGATGAACTTGCGGGGGATAATTGATTATGTTGATCGGCATGAACCAGCTGCGGCTGGCCACTCAGTTTACTTCAGAAGTTGTGGCGTTTGTGGCACGCACTGTTTTGAGCATTGTGATGATGGTTTTGCAGCTCTGACTTGGGTGTTGAGTCATTCTGTGGTTTTTTTTGAGTTCTATCTCTTGTTCTAAGTCGGTCTTTGATTAGGGTCTGTATTGTTTTATCGACGTCAGTCTGTTTTTGTTTAAATCGGGTGATTCCGGGGGTGTTTTCTTCGGATAGCCCACTATTTTGTTTCTGTGTGTTGTCCTTTTGTTTCTTTTGAGTCTTTTCTACCGGAGGATGCCAGTAATTCATACCAACAGATTTGAATAAAACAGCCAGTGCTGATTTTCTCACACTATTGGTGTTTGCTTCTGCTTGCGCCAGTTGTGCCAGGAAAGTTTGAATGAAACAGGCAGTGGCATTCCCACCTGCTCTCTTGTGCCTTGAAAATTATGCATTGACTAAGTTTTTTCAAAACTTTTTATTGCAACACTGCGGTGAAAACGAAGATGAAGGAATTTCCTCGGGATTTTGCAAAAAATTTGATCAATTGAGAGAAAGAGGGCGTGCATAAGCCTTAATGAGTGAAATCATGCTGTTAGGTGTGAATTACTAGAAGGATCCTGCTTGCTCAGATTTGCGTTCTACACTGCTCCCGGCGCAAGCGACTAGTCGATTTCTTAAAAGATTTCAAAAAAATGTTTTGCGCGTCCTGCGAAGACCTATGTGGAAATCTCTATCGAAGATGGTGCAGCTAGGATCACTCTCAGTTTCGAGACTCGACCCCTTGCTTTCGAAACCTGAACTTGGATTCAGAATGTTCAACGGCTCAAAAACTACAATGTAAGGCCATGTGGCTGATCAAAAAGCAGCCCGTGAAGTAGCGCGGATAAGTCAAATCAGAAGCTTGCGAAGCTGTAGATAGAAGCACCTCGAACTAGGGCCAAAGAATTTCAAATGCTGCTCGAAAGAGTCAAAGATGAAGAATTCATCGAGAATTGCCAAATCCCAGAAGGGAGAAAAGAAGAAAGTACTGGTTGAAGGACAACCAATTCTATCCACAACACTAGGCGGCACAATTCCAGCCCCCCAATTGGATGGACTCTACATCATCAGCAAACAACATCCAGTTCTCTTGATTGGATGGCTTCGAGAGATCTCAAACCATTCCATCAGACAAAGCTACACTTATTACCTCTGAGAGGCTCCGTTGGTCCGAAAACGGGAGAATGGGCGACAGGCAAAATTAGAGCAAGAAAGAGAAAGAAAAAAGACAAAAAGGGAAAAGAAAAAAAATGAAAAATGAAAAAAAAATGAAGAAATAAAAGAAAAGATAAAAAAGGAATAAAGAAGAGAAGAAAATGACAAAGAATGAAAGAAAAGAAGAACAAAGCTCGCTCACAAGGTTGAAAACAGAAAGGGCGGCCTTAGGCAAAAGTTAGAGGCGTAAAAAGGAGAGGTTAAATACCACGATAGTACCTTATATTCCCGAACTATCGTAAAGCTGTGATTCCCATCTTTGGGAATACAGTAGGCACCTTCTTTGAACGTCAGCCGTAAAAAAACACTTCAAATACTCGACTGCTGTCCATGTGGATGGTTCTGGTCATCCTTCTTCTCTGTATCGAAGAATTTTATTGTCGAATGGTAAGAGACTGAACTCTAGCGTGCTCATCACAGCCCTAAGGGCAACTATTCGTTGCCGTCCAGTGTGCCTGCAGTTGCCGTTCAAAACAAGGGGCACACTTTTCGTGCCATTCAATGCGCTGCAAATGACCGTTTCAAACAAGGGGCAACTTTCCAGTTGCCATGCCGAAGCTCCCCTTAGCAAGGGGCAATTTTTCCTATCGAATATAGGTTGTGCATCCGAGTGGGTTCTATACTCGTTTAGCAGTGAGCCGGTTGCAAACACAACTTTCGAGATTTTTACTAGGTTGACTGATTTCTCTCGAAAAAACTATTTCCATTTTCAAACCTGGACCTGTTTCTTGGACCCAAAAAAAAAATTTTCATGCTCATAACTAAACTCTGCATGATTTCTGGAATCAGAATCGAACAAGCGTGTCAATCAACCTTCTCATTTTTGGTTAATAATGTTTTAGTAGAAAATCAAAACCAAAAAAAATGGTCAAAAACGATGAACTAGGGCACAGTTTGAGTCAGGTGCGTCTAGTTCTGTTTCCCCTTTAGTCAACGCAGTTGCCAGAAAAGGCAAACGCATTACTGATTGCCAGAAAGGGCCACAACGGAAGCTAATCGAAAAGGACAGAAAGCTTCCTCACATCCTCAGCAACGAGTACACAGCCAAGGTGCGAGCACAACGGGAATGGAGCGAGATATTCCACTCCTTTGTTTGACACATCTTGATTACATCCAAACCCCCCCGCGGGAATCATCGTCAACCGATGTCAGCTGCAGATTTGCTTACACACCCAAATTGATGTAGCACAGCCCCTCTGTGAAAAACTCGACTGTTATGACAAGAAGAAACGAATTTCTATGCAGGAATGCTAATGGGCAGGAGCCCACACTTCTGTTTTCCATAACCACCCAGGGGACAGGACAAAAAATGAAGAGATGAAGAATAATAGAAGAGATGTGAGCTAGAGAAAAAGTGAGGAAAAAATGGCTTTTTTCGAAAAAACAGAGCCTGAGCCCGAGTGATGTGGAATCACAATTAGAAAGGAGTGGAAATAATACCCGGAGAACTGGCTCCTCGGCACTGAGAGGTCTTCTCGTCTTTGTAACACGTCTGTGTGTCGTGGTCTTTTGTTTTGTTTGTCTCGATTCTTACTTTGAGTCGTTTCGAAGCAATTTCCTCGAATCGTAGTTTAGGTTGCTTTACTTTGTTTTCTTTGTGAGTCGTGTATGCGCTTGCTGTCAGTTGTAGACTTCAGATCACCAGTTGAGCAGAATTCATTTCAATTTCAATTTCAAATAAAATGTTTTGTACTCAGAGTGCGTGTCATTCTCTTACATTTGTGCAAAATATATTTTTCTTCATAAAAATCGCAGGGTTCAACCCAGGTCATGGTCAGAATAGTAAAAAACAGGGACCTATTTGAAAGCTATATTGCGTTCCAAACTACCAAAGCAAAGAAAAGAGGAAATTCGGTATCAGAGTTTTGTTTCAACTTCGTAAGTTCCGAGACTACATTCTGTGATTGTACCTCTTCGGGTCTTGCCATGCTCTGAATTTCACGAGTGCTGCCTCTACCTCACGCTCAAGAATCAAGCTCTGCTTCAAGACCAGAAATGCGATTCAAAAAAGTGCTTTCCCTGAAGTACCATTCCCGGCGGAGGCATCTTGCTGTGTTCGCAATGATTCCTACAGAGACCAAACTGCGAAGGTAGGAAAACTAATCAGTTCGAATGGCTAATGCCTAGACGTAAAGCGTTCGAGATTTCCGGACTAAAGTCTGGTTTAAGATACGCCAGCAGGCAGTGTCCTCGGCTTGAAATCTGTTATGGACAGCCCATAGGTTGAGATAGCGTGTATGCACCTCAATTTTGGATACTGAAACCAACCTAGCTTGTCACCCCGTTGCGAGAATAGGCGAAAGTTGTGAAACTATCGATCAGGAAGAAAGCAACATCCAAAGTGTTCTATGTGAAGACCCTTGTCATATTTCAACAAGCCTTTGCTACTGTAAGATTGAAGGTAAGGTTCGAAGAGCACAGGGAGATCCCCGTCGGAGAAGATCCGGTTCAACTGCCACTCACCTCATGAGTGCTTTCTAAAGCGCCGCTACGCTTGCGTTTATCTTACGTTCATAAGCATCATGCATTGCTATTGCATTGCTTACCTATTCAAGTTCTTCGTCATTCATGCACGATCATTGTTATGTACGGATTCATTCAAAGAAGTTCCATTTGAGCATTCCTTATTTAGTTGTATCAATCAACTCTCATTCATTTAGCTGTACTCAATCACACCTCATTACCCTTAGTTGTATCTATCACCTTTCATTTTCATTAACTTTAGCTGTATCAGTCACACTTCATTCATTTAGCTGTTAATCCAATCACACTTCTTTCATTTTGTGTTATCTATCACAAATACATTCTGCGATTTGTGTCATCAACACACTTCACTTCACTTCCACTTAGCTATAACAAATCACACTTATTCACTTCACTTTTGTGTATCTATCACACACTATTCTCATTGTTGTGTATCTAACCATGCCACATATTCACTTCCTAGCGTATCTATCACATACATTCTCGTTAGGTATCAATTCACACTTCATTCATTTAGTATATCAATCACAACTTCCATTCATTTAGTATATCAATCATACTCTGTTCACCATGTGGATCTATGCACACCTTTGTGTTCATTTCAGCATATCATCAAATCACACTTTGTTTCACTAAAAGTGCATCTAATCACACTTTGTGTTCACTATTGTGTATCCATCACACACTCGTTCACTAGAGCATTCTATCACACTTCGTGTTCAACATTTAGTATATCAATCATACTCTGTTCACATTAGTTGCAATCTCTTCACACATTTGTGTTCACATTCAGCATACTATCCAATCATACTCTCGTTCACAAAGTGCATCATATGGACACATTTGTTGTTCACTTTGAGCATATTCATCACAACTGCGTTCACTAAGATGCATCTATTTACACTTTCGTGTTCACATCTATAGTATATCAAATCATACTCGTGATTCATAGTGCATTCTATCACACTTTGTGATACAATTTAGGTATCAATCACACATCGTTTCATAAGCTGGCATCTTATCAACACTTCGTGTTCACAATTTAGTATATCATCATACTCTTTCTCACATAGCTGCACTATCACATTTGTACTTCATTTTCAGTATATCAATCAATAACTTTGACTTCATTAGGTGCATCTATCACACGTTTGTGTTCATTTTCAGATATATCTATCATACTTCTGTTCATTAAGTGCAATCTAATCACACTTCGGTTCACCATTTAGTGATATTCAATCACACTTTCTTCATTTAGTATATCAATATACTGCTGTTCACATAGTTGCAATCATACACACTTCAGCGTTCACCTTTAGTGATATCCATCAACTCGTCGCATAGTGATCTATCACACTTTGTGGGGTTAACCTTTTGTGATATCATGCACACTTGTCACTAAGTGCATCTATCACACTTCAGTCGTTCACCTCTTTGCTGTATCCATCACACTTGATCACTAAGGTGCATCTATCACACTTTGATGAATCCATCACACTTGATTCCTTAAGATGGCATCTATCACACGTTTGTCTAACTTTTGCTGATTATCCATCACACTTTGTTCACTAAGTGCAATCTATCACACTTGCGTGTTCAACCTTTTGCTGTATCAATTCACACATTGATTCCTAATTGTGATCTATACACTTTGAAGTGTTCA
>NW_021027402.1:1519768-1539514 GCF_004153795.1 Camellia sinensis
TTGAAAACCCAGAAAGGGCGGCCTTGGCAAAAGTTTGAGCGCAAAAGGAGAGGTTAAATACACGAGTGTACCTTAATCCCGAACTACGTAAGGCTTGATTCCCATCTTTGGGATACATAGGCAACTTCATTCTGAAGTCCAGCCGTAAAACACTTCAAATTCGACTGTGTCCATGTGATGGTTCTGGTCATCTTTGTCTTCTCTGTATCCGAGAATTTGGTTGTAATTGTCATTGTAAGGACTGGTTGCCACATGCTGCGGCGCTATTCAGACTAGGGGCGACTTTCCGTTGCCGTCCAGTGCGCTGCAGTGCCGTTCAAACAAGGGGCAACTTTCTGTTGCCATTCAATGCGCTGCAATGCCATTCAAACAAGGGGCAACTTTTCGTTGCCATGCAGCTCCCCTTAAGCAAGGGGCAATTTTCCTTCGAATCTGAGGTTGTGCATCTCGAGAGTGGGTTCTATGCTCGTTGAGCAGTGGCTGTTTGCAAAAGCAATTTATGAGAATTTTTACTAAGGTTGACTGATTTTCTCTCGAAAACTATTCCATTTTTCCAAACCTGGACCTTTTTCTTGGACCCAAAAAAGGAAAATTTTCAGTGCTCATAAACTAACTTGCATGATTTTGAATCAAAAAATCGAACAAGCGTGTTAATCTAACTCTCATTTTGGTTAAAATTGTTTTAGTAGAAAACCAAACCAAAAAAAATGGTCAAAACGATGAACTAGGGGCACAGTTTGAGTCAGGTGTTCTGTCTTTTCCCCTTTATCAACGCATTTGCCAGAAAGGGCACCATACTTGCCAGAAAGGGCACCATACTTGCCAGAAAGGGGCACAACGGAAGCTAACCGAAAAATGGCAGAAAGCTCTCACATCCTCCAAGCAACGAGGTATCAAGCCAAGTGCGAAGCACAAACGGGACTGGATCGAGATATTCCACTCCTTTGTTTGGACACATCTGATTACATCCAAACCCCCCCGCGGAGTATCGTCAACCGATGTTAGCTGCAGATTTGCTACACACCCAATTGTAGCACAGCCCCTCTGTGGAAGAAACTCACTGTTATGAACAAGAAGAAGAATCTAGCAGAATGCTATGGGCAAGAGCCCACAACTTTCTGTTTATCCATCAACCACCCAGGGGAGGGACAAAAAAATGAGAGATTGAAGAATAGAGAGATGTGAGCTGAGAGAAAAAGTGAGAAAATGGCTTTTTCAGAAAAACAGAGCCTGAGGGCCGAGTGATGTGAGAATCACAAATTAGAAATGGTGGGAAATAAAACCCGGAGAAACTGGCTCATCGTGCACTGAGAGGTCTCTTGTTCTTTTGTTTTGTTCGTCTCGATTCTTGCTTTGTGTCGTTCCGAGCGTGTCTCGATGTGTTTAGGTTGTTTACCTTTGTTTTCCTTTGTTGAGTCGTGATGCCCTGTGTCCAGTCGTAGACTCAATACCCAGTTGAGAATTCATTTTCAATTTCGATTTCAAAATAAAATCGTTTTGTGCTCAGAGTGCTGTGTCATTCTCCACATTTGTGCAAAATAGTATTTGTTCCTTCATAAAATCGCAGGGTTCAACCCCGGTCATGTCAGAATAGTAAAACCAGGACCTATTTGAAGCTATATGGGTTCCAAACTACAAAGCAAAAGAAAAGAGGAAATGTCAGGTATCTAAGTTTGTTTCAACTTCAGTAAGTTCCGAGACTACATTCCGTGTGTACCTCTTCGAGTCTTGCCATTGCTCTGAAGGACGAGTGTGCCTCTACCTCAAGCTCAAGATCAAGTTTGCTTCAAGCCAGAATAGCGATCAAAAGTGCTCTCCCTGAGTACCATTCCCTGCCAGAGGTATCTTGGCTGTGTTCGCAATGAGTTCCTAAGAGACCAACTGCGTGGAAACTAAAGTTCGAATGGTTGATGCCTAGAACGTAAAGGTTCGGGATTTCCGGGACTAAAGTCTGGTTTAAATACCCAGAGGCATGTTCTCAGCTTGAAATCTGTATGGAAGCCCCATAGGTTGAGATAGCGTGTATGCACCTCAATTCTGGATACTGAACCAACCTAGTCTGTCACCCCGTTGGAGAATAGGGAAAGTTGTGAATATGATCAGGAAGAAGGGCAACATCCAAAGTGTTCTATGTGAAGAACCCTTGTCAATATTTCAGAACCTTTGTACTGTAAGATTGAAGGTAAGTGTTCGAAGAGCACAAGGGAAGATCCCCGTCGGAGAATAGCGGTTCACCGCCACTCACCTCATGAGGTGCTTTCTAAAGCGCCGCGACGCTTGTTTATTGCGTTCATTAAACATCATGCATTGTATTGCATTGTACCTATCAAGTTTCTTTCTCATTCATGCACGATATTGTATGTACGGTTCATTCAAAGAAGTTCCGTTTGAGATCATTCACATAGTGTATCAATCACCCTTTATTTACTTTAGTGTATCCATCACACTTCATTAACATTTTGTGTATCTATCACACTTTCTTCATTTATTAGTGTATCAATCACACCTTCTGCATTTGTGTATCCTATTAGGGGTGTCGCGGATTGGTTTTGTGGCGGTTTGCGGTTCGTTTTGACCCGCCCGCATCTATGCGGTTGGGAAAAAGTTCAACCCGCAACCGCCCGCAGTGCGGTTTTGCGGTTTGTGCGGATAGGGTTGCAAATATGCGGAGCGGTTGCAGCGCGTTTGGGTTTACACTTTTTTTTTAAAAATTATTTTCGAGTTTTTTTTTCCCAGCGAATTTAGACATCAGATCATTTTTATTAATTTGTGATAACAATTTTTTATGAGTTTAACAAATAAAATTGATATCAATGCTATTAAATGAAAAGTACCCAAAACAAAGAGACCCTACACTTAACATTTTTGCCAGTTGAAAAAAACTGTATATCAATGCATTAAAAGGTTGTACTCAATTAGAGATTGGCAGTTCAGTATCGATATCAAACTATAAGTTCTATCGACCATTAGAAGGAAAGTTTTAGAAAAAGTGGATGAATCACCATGAAAATCAGTATAAGAACCAAGTTTAGGACATGATAATCTCCGACATTAAGAAAACTAAAAGTTGAGAAATACTTAAAAATAAGATCCTAGTTGTCAATAGAGAATATAATGGGTGCTCCTGTAAAATTACAAAGTGGATATATAAAAAATAATAATAATATATATAATTAAAGTAGCGGACGGTTTTGCAGGGGCCGGGTTGTTAAACCAGCGAACCCGCCCGCAACCCGCAAAGTGTCATATTTCAAACGCATTCCGCCCGCATTTATGTTTGCGAAACCGCCTTTATATGCGGTTGGCGCGGATTGGCGGTTTGAGCGTTGGATTAAAAACCAGTTGTCCCACCCCTTAGTATTCTGATCACATAACATTCTCGCTTTAGTGTTCACACACTTCATTCATTGTAGTATATCAATCACACGTCATTCATTTAGTATATCAATTCATACCTCTGTTCATATAGTGTATCTATCCAACTTTGTGTCATTTTAGTATATCAATATTACTTTGTCACTAGTGCATCTATCACACTTTGTGTTCATTTAGTGTATCCATCACACTCGTTCACTAAGTGATTCTATCACACTTTGATGTACATTTAGTGTATACATCACACTCGTTCACTAAGTGATCTATCACCACTTCGTTTCACATTTAGTATATTTCAATCATACTCTGTTCACATAGTGCCATCTATTCACACTTTGTGTTCACATTTCAGTATATCAATCATTACTGTGTCACTAAGTGCACTATCACACTTTGTGTACATTGGGATCCATCACAAACTCGTTCACTAAGTTGCATCTATCACACTTCGTGTTGCACATTTTAGGTATATCAATCATACTTGTTCACATAGTGCATCAGATTCACACTTTGTGTTCATTTCAGTATATTCAATTCCATACTTTGTCACTAAGTGCATCTTATCACACTTTGTAGTTCATTTTCAGTATATTATCTACTCTGTCAACTAAAGTGCATCTATCACCGCTTCGTTGTTCACATTTAGTGTATTTCAATAAACTTCATTCATTTTAGTATATCAATATACTCTGTTTCACAAGTGCATCTATCACACTTTGTGTGTCACCTTTAGTGTATCCACACATCATTCGCATTAGTGCATCTATCACACTTTGTTGTTAACCTTTTGTGTATCCATTCAAACACTTGTTCACTAAGTGCATTCTATCACATTCGTGTTCAGTTTTTGTGTATCTTCACACTTGTTTCACTAAGTGCATCTATCACACTTTGTGTCACCTTCTTGTTTGCTATCTATCACACTTTTCACTAAGTGATCTTATCACACATCGTGTTCACCCTTTTTGTGTATTCATTCAACTTGTTCACTAAGTGCATCTATTCACACTTTGTGTTCGTTTTTTAGTGTATCAACCACACTCTGTTCACATAGTGCATCTATCACACTTTGTGTTCGCTTTTTAGTGTATCAACCACACTCTGTTCACTTAGTGCATCTATCACACTTTGTGTTCGCTTTTTAGTGTATCAACCACACTCTGTTCACTTAGTGCATCTATCACACTTTGTGTTCGCTTTTTAGTGTATCAACCACACTCTGTTCACTTAGTGCATCTATCACACTTTGTGTTCACTTTTAGTGTATCAATCACACTTTGTTCACATAGTGCATCTATCACACTTTGTGTTCACCTTCAGTGTATCAATCACACTCTATTCACGTGGTGCATCTATCACACTCTGCGTATATCCATCATGCTTTGCTTCACATAGTGCATTTATCACACTTTGTATTCACTTTGTGTATCTATCACACTTTGCTTCACTTAGTGTATCAATCACACTTTATTCATATAGTGTATCCAGCACACTCTTTTCACTTTTTTGTATCTATCACACATGCTCGCTAAGATTGCATCATAACTGCATGAAATGTAGTTTGATTTGCCTTCCCGCTTAAAATTGTCACATTTATTGTGAATATTTACTTCGCTACAGCTTTATTTACATTATCCTTACTGCATGAAATGTAGTTAGATTTGTATATGCTTGCTGCTTTGCATAATCGTGAGTTACGTCCGGCTTTGTACATATCATTTTGCATCTTGCCCCCAGCCTGCGGGCATGCATGCGAGCACATCTTTGTTATCTTGCCTGTTTGTCTAAGTCTTCGGCCTTGTCAAAAATGGGTCGTCTCTGGGCTCTAACATTCACTCCCGTCACTTCTTGACTTTCGAGTTCTGTCAAAGAAGGGCAACTGTAGACACCCTATTTTCGACCGACCTTAAGACTCAGACGTCACCGATTGAGCGCTTGGTGATGTTGCATATTGTGCTTGTTCTGATGTTTCAGAGTCTCGGCCGCTAGCCTTGCCTCCGGACTTCCGGACTCTTTTGTGCCTTGCCTCGGTTTGCGAACCAGGCTCTGTTTTCTCTATTTTCTCTTCCCGAAGGGAGAGAGAGGTCTCATGGATCATCTCTCAGTGGCCGTAGGCTACGTTTCGTGGTCGTAGGCCATTTTTCCCATTTGGACCCGGTTTTTGATTTTTCGGAGCCGACGGCCATGTGCCTCGGTTCGGGACTGCCTAACCACCTCCGTTTGCTCCGATTTTTGGCACACATCTTATTTACTCCCTTTTGGGAGACATTGTGGCCCGAGAGACCAGCTTCGTGGTCGAATGCCATCTCCGGTGCTTAACAGCCCATTTTCGGGGCCCCGGGCCCCGCGTTTCGGTCCACGAACCTCCGTTTTGCATCCGTTTTGGTTCTTTTTTGGTGGAGACCTCATTTTCATTGTTAGGAGGCTTGTAGGAGGGTGGGAGGCCAGCAATTGTTCTGAAAAGCCAGCTTTATTTCTTCATCGCTCTCCGTCGCCCGTTTTCCTCACTAAAAAGCTAATGTTGACCACCCTGGGGCCACTTTCTTTATCCCTAAACCCCATATTTGTGTTGTACACACCTGGGAGGCCACCAATATGTATAGGGCGGCCAGTAATTGTCCTTGACCCTTTTGAACCCCTCTAAAAAGTTGGCTTTTCTCTCTCCTGGTTCACTTTTTTTGAATTTTGACCACATATTTGTGTTGTGCACACATGAGAGGCCACCTTTTTTGGGTGGCCGGCCAGCAATTTGCATTGACCCTTTTGACCACTGGCCAGCAGGCCATGGGGGGTGGCCGGCCGGCCATGGGGGGTGGCCTGCCGCCACCTGAACCTTTTGAACCTGGCCGGCCATGATCCTCTCTCCAAGTGTATTCCAGCTGTGCCAGCTGTTACCCCCCAGATCCTGTATCCGAGGGGTTGCCTTTTGGGGAGGAAACTTGAATTTGATTTTCCCTCCTTTTCCTTTGGCCTCTCTCCCTCTATAAAACCAACACTTGAGCTTCATTTCTAAGGGTTAGAGATTTTTGCTAAGGCACACAACCATCTTCCTCCATAGCTCTTCCTTCCAAGCTCTAAAGTCCATTATCCTTGGCCATTTACACACCACCTCCAAGACTACAACCTCCACACTCTATTCCAGCAACTTGAGGCTGTTTTTCAGAGGTTAGAAGCACCTTTCCTTGGTCCAAAAGCTGCTGAAGACTTGTGCTACAAGGGTGAGTCCTCTTCTCCCTCTTTCTTGCCTTATTTTGTTCTATATCTTAGCCTTTGTTGCTTACATTTTTGGGCTCCGACCTGAACTGTAAATAGTCATATTTTGAGCTCCTTTTCATGTTTGATCAAGGACCTCTTGCTGTTTGAGGTCTTCTCCTCACCCTTTGTGTTTAATCTCTATTTTAGGCCTATTTTTGCATGATATTTTAGGCTTATTTGTGAGCTGTTTTGGACTTGGTTATAAACTATGAAATGTCTTGTTTTGAGCCCCTATTCAACTTTGTTGAAGGGCTCTCCTCTATTTGAGGTCACCTTCTACCACTTGCCTCTTTATTCCTTTTTTATGGCTATTTCTTGCATGATATGTGAGCCCTGTTTGTAAGTATTTTTGGGATTCGAGCCAAACTTTAAAGTGCCTTTTTTTTAGCCCCTCTTCAACTTTGTTGAAGGGTTCTTTGCAATTTTGGGCCAGCTACTGTCCCTTGTCTCTATTCTTTCTTTTAGGGCCATTTTTGCATGATAGATTAGCCCTATTTGTGTTCACTTTTGAGATCTGTTATAAACTGGAAAAAGTCTCATTTTGCCATCATCTTCATGTTTGATTAGGGAATTTTCTTGTTTGAGGTCATATGCTTCCTTTTATGCTCGATTGTCCCTTGTTTTGAGCCTTACACCTAAGCTCTTGTTGCATGCTTTGTTTGGACTTCTAGCCACTGAAATCTAGTGGATTTTCAGTGGCTAACACACTTTTTTGAGCCTCCAAATCAGAGGGAGGTGACCCCCTCTCTCTTTGACTTGTTTGGTGGTCATTTTGGCCTTCCAAAGAGACCCTATCTTGCATGCTTCGAGGTCACTTTCCAGGGTCAATTTGGTGAGTTTTAGGACTACCATATTTTATTATTTTTTTTATGCCATGCTAGATGTCTACCTTGCATGTAGCTCATTATTTTTGCATACCATGGTTGCATATCAGTGGTTATTTGGGCCTATTTTCACATGATTTATTCACTGATTTTTGCTGGTTTGGTGAGATTACATTTGCTTCATATACTTGCCATGTAAACCATGTTTGCTAGTCAAGATTGCATGCTATTTTGTCCACCATGCTAGCATCTTTTGGCCATGCTTTGAACTGGAAATGTTCATGTTTTGGGACTGCCTTGGCTCTGTCTTCATGCTTCATGATCAAATAATGCATGCTTTGTATACCTATAAGTCATTCCATGTGCCTAGTTTCGAGTTTCGGGTTTCATCTCATGCATCGGGTGCCATCTTTCCATGTTTCGGGGCTGTTTAGCATCATATTTTAGTGCTGGAATTACATGCTTGTATGCCATATTTCATGCCTTGCCATGCCTTGTTAGAGTTGCAGACTATGCCTTAGGTTCGGTCCTCGGTTTGCGTGCATACGTGCACGCATTTCGAGAGTCTCAATTTCATCTAATGGCTACTGATGAGAGTGTGGCTGAGGTCCACTCATGTTAGTGTAAGTCCATTATGCATTGCGTATGCCATTTCATTTCATAGCATTGTGTATGCTAGGTTGCATGTTAGGGTCGCATTCATGCATGTCATGTATATTGCATTGTGCTTGGGATAGGAGTTAGCCCAAGCACGGGAAACGAGGGACATTTCGTACTTCGAGTGACGGAACGTGTCTCAATTCCCGGTCGCCGACACTCCAGATTATCCATGATGGAGTCTAGGCCTTGTTGTGTCCATACGTGCATTCATTTCATATTGAGCCATGCAATTCGACTTCTCGGCCATCATGCATCGAGATACGTGATTGGTGGCACGAGGATCGAGGTGTGCATACATATATGAAAATACTTTGCCATGCCCCTTTGTTGCTCTATGTTGCAGCAAATCAGAAATCAGCAGCCTTCCGGAGCTTGGTAATGTCTTACCTTTCTGAAAAGTCAGCTTTATTTCTTCATCGCTCTCTATTCACTATCAGTCTCACTAAAAAGCTAATGTTGACCACCCCGGGGCCACTTTCTTTAGCCCTAAACCCTATATTTGTGTTGTACACACCTGGGAGGCCACCAATATGTATAGGCCGGCCAGTAATTGTCCTTGACCCTTTTGAACCCCTCTAAAAAGTTGGCTTTTCTCTCTCCTGGTTCACTTTTTTTGAATTTTGACCACATATTTGTGTTGTGCACACATGGGAGGCCACCTTTTTTGGGTGGCCGGCCAGCAATTTACATTGACCCTTTTGACCACTGGCCAGCAGGCCATGGGGGGTGGCCGGCCGGCAACCTGAACCTTTTGAACCTGGCCGGCCATGATCCTCTCTCCATGTGTATTCCAACTGTGCCAGCTGTTACCCCCCAGATCCTGTATCCGAGGGGTTGCCTTTTGGGGAGGAAACTTGAATTTGATTTTCCCCCCTTTTCCTTTGGCCTCTCTCCCTCTATAAAACCAACACTTGAGCTTCATTTCTAAGGGTTAGAGATTTTTGCTAAGGCACACAACCATCTTCCTCCATAGCTCTCCCTTCCAAGCTCTAAAGTCCATTATCCTTGGCCATTTACACACCACCTCCAAGACTACAACCTCCACACTCCATTCCAGCAACTTGAGGCTGTTTTTCAGAGGTTAGAAGCACCTTTCCTTGGTCCAAAAGCTGCTGAAGACTTGTGCTACAAGGGTGAGTCCTCTTCTCCCTCTTTCTTGCCTTATTTTGTTCTATATCTTAGCCTTTGTTGCTTACATTTTTGGGCTCCGACCTGAACTGTAAATAGTCATATTTTGAGCTCCTTTTCATGTTTGATCAAGGACCTCTTGCTGTTTGAGGTTTTCTCCTCACCCTTTGTGTTTAATCTCTATTTTAGGCCTATTTTTGCATGATATTTTAGGCTTATTTGTGAGCTGTTTTGGACTTGGTTATAAACTGTGAAATGTCCCGAGCCGAGGCAACTTTGGTGATGACGGACACGTGGCCTTAGGCAAACGAGTCAGGGTTTCCTAAATTTTCCCAGAATAAAACATTTAGGTGGCGACTCTGTATCTAGCAAAGCAGTCCATGTTTGGCACTTCTTTCAAAAAATCTGTTTTCTTAATTTGAGAGTCCAAACTTGTAATGAGCCCAAATGAACAGAACGGGACTCATCCTCCCGGGGCGTTCGGGGACGTCTATTGTTTATGGCGACTCTGCTGGGGAGTTAGAGAACTTGACTCGAACTCATGATATCTGGTTTTGACTACACTTATGTGTTTCTTTGCATTGCATGTGCATTGGTGCGCCTAGGACACCGTGTTTGCCATCTGCTATTCCTGAGCGGTTTGCCAGAGGCTACGTACCATAAGGCTTACCGGTTACGGGCTCTGCCAGTATGGGAACACAAACCCCAGTTTTACCGGGGTACCCTTTTTGACCATTCGACCTAGTGCATATTCGGAATCCATAGTGACCATTCCAAACTAGGACAGGTTGCTTACCTGTTTATAGGTTGTTTCAAACCACTGTGTGCGTAGTGAAACCCTAGCTCCTGACAAAATAGGACAGGGAAACCCTACCCCAACATAGCGGTGTTTTGGCTCTCACTTGCTTGCTATGTGCTTTTAGGGTGTGTCCCTACAGGAATGCATGTAACAGTTTGCAAGTCTGGGTATCAGGCCTGGGGGCATCAATATCTGGGAATCAGTTTTACCTGAGGGTATCAGTTCACTGGCAGAATTTTTGGACAGAATTCAGTAGAGAGCACAATCATTCAGCTATGCTCATATCCGTCCTTGTAAAACCAGGCTGAGATGTTGTCTGTTTTCTCTTTTTCAAGGTAGTCTTGGAACCATAGCTTCAGAAGGCTCCAATATCCCCCAAGTACATTGGACTCGTGTTGATAGACTTTGTCAGGTCAGAGATTTAGTTCAAGGGCAACCAATGTTCCTTCGCTGAGGTAAGGCAAAGAAAGGCTAGTCAGGGCTCACCGGTTCATCTGATCCGCCAGAGGCAGGGTAAAAGGGGCCAGTTAGGTACAAATCATCGGTTCAGTAGTTACCAGATCAGTGGCCCTTATCCACCCCACCAGTGAACAATCAAGCTGAGGCCTCAGTTTCTATCACAGAGATAGATATACCAGTCAGTCAGCCGGAACAACAGAACA
Source organism: Camellia sinensis (assembly GCF_004153795.1). Taxonomy (NCBI): domain Eukaryota; kingdom Viridiplantae; phylum Streptophyta; class Magnoliopsida; order Ericales; family Theaceae; genus Camellia; species Camellia sinensis. Next base: position 1,530,472 of record NW_021027402.1, read on the forward strand.
TGGCAGGGATGGAGGAAATGATGCGTCAACTCCAAGAAAGTATGAAACTCATGCAGCAAGACGCTGCCCGCCAGACAGAATTTGCCAAACGGCAGGCTGCGATCATGGCTCAACAAGCAGAGTTAATTACCCGGCTACAGCAGCAAACCGGAGCATCTGCTTCGCACCAAGCCCCATCCCCACCAGGAGTCCCAGCACCCAAGGAGGCACCAAATGGCCAGGGAGATACGGACATTTCGACAGGACTGGCTCCGCCCCCAATCATACCCCAATTACCAAAAACACCGACCAACCTGCCGGATTCTCCCTTTGAGTCCGAGGTGGACCCCACAGCATTGAAGGTGAGCAAGCTTGAAAAACTGTTCAAGAAATCTCAGGGCGTCAAGTCCATCACGGACATTGAGGATGGATATACCGACGCAGTCATGACGCTGCCAGACCGCTTTGAAATGCCACATATCGACCGCTTTGACGGATCTGGGGATCCCCTGGTGCATCTCCGGTTGTTCTCAGATATCCTACGGCCGATAGGCCTCACTAGACCGCAGAAGCTTTCATTGTTCGGCCGGACCCTGTCAGGTGTGGCTGCTATCTGGTATGCAAAATTAGAACACAATGTCAAACGGAACTGGGATGAGATGGCCGAGGCCTTCGTTGCGCAGTACTCCTATAACACGCAAATCGAGGTCACAACCCGTGATCTTGAAACAACAAGGCAAGAGCCTAAGGAGAGTTTTTCGAATTTCGTAGCCCGCTGGAGGGCCAAGGCCTCAATGATGACCCTTAGGCCCACTGACAAAGATCAAATTCGGATGATTGTGCGCAATCTCCAGCCCAAGCTTATGCAGAAAATGATCGTTCTCCCCTTCCCCACCTTTTTAGACTTACATGAGATGGGAGCACAGATCGATGACGCTATGAAGCAGGGCCTTCTTGGCGACCACCAGTGGTGATGCAGCTACAAGATCTTCTGAAGTGGGCATGGTTACCACCTCCGCATCAAAAATAGCTACCCCATTCACCGGTGCATCTGGAAATAGCTCACAAGAAACCAAATATCCACCTCGAGTCAAGAGGTTTTTACCCCACTTCATATGCCCTTGTCAAAGGCTCTAGAGGTCTTACTCCGGAAAGGACATTTGAAATCGCTGGACCAACGGCCCCTACCCGATCCTATCCCTGTAAAGCATGACCAGACTAAATACTATGCCTACCATCAACAAACCGGTCATGACACCGACAGTTGCTTTCGTCTGCGCCATGATGTACAAGATCTATTTGACAACGGGGTCATTGCCGCACCAGGTCCTGCAAAGTCTATCGGTACTTGATCAGTGAACTTGCGGGGGATAATGTGATTATGTGATCGGGGATGAACCAGCTGCGGCTGGCGCTCAGTTTACTTCAGATGTGACGTGTAGCACGCACTGTTTTGAGCATTTGTGAATACTGGTTTTTGTAGCTTCTGACTTGGGTGTTTGAGTCAGTTCTGTGGTTTTGTTTTGAGTCTGTCTCTTTGTTCTGAGTCGGTCTTTTGATTAAGGGTCTGTCTTGTTGTATCGAGCCAGTCCTGTTTTGTTAGAGTCGGGTGATTCCGGGGGTGTTTCTTCGGATATCACTATTTTGTTTTGTGTTTGTCCTTTTGTTTTCTTTTGAGTCTGTTTCTGCCGGGGAGCCAGTTGTGCCAACAGATTTGAATAAAACAGCAGTGATTTTCACACTCTTGTGTTTGCTTCTGCCTTGCGCCAGTTGTGCCAGAAAGTTTGAATGAAATGACAGTGCATTCCACCTGCTCTCTTGTGCCTTGAAATTATTGCATTGACCTAAGTTTTTCAAAACTTTTTTTTGAACACTGCGGTGAAAACGAAGAGGAAGGAATTCCTCGGGTTTTGCAAAAATTTGATCAATTGAGAGAAAGAGAGGCGTGTTAAGCCCTTAATGAGTGAAATCATGCTTGTTAGTGTGAGTATTGGGAAGGATCCTGGCTTGATCCAGATTGGTTCTACACTGTCTTCGGCACGAGCAACTGGTCGCTTTCTTAAAAGATTTCAAAAAAATGTTTTACGCGGTCCTGCGAAGACCTATGTGGAATCTCTCTTGAGATTGTGCAGCCTAGGATCGCTCTCAGTCTCGAGACTCGACCCCTTGCATTCGAACCTTGAACTTGGATTCAGAATGTTCAACGGTCAACTACAATGTAAGGCGTGTGTGGTTGGATCAAAAGCAGCCTGTGAAGTAGCAGCGACAAAGTCAAATCAAGAAGCTTGCGAAGCTAGATCAGAAGCACCCCTCGAACTAGGGGCAAAAGAATTTCAAATGTGCTCGAAGAGTCAAAGATGAAGATCATCGAGAATGCCAAATCCCAGAAGGGAGAAAAGAAGAAAGTATTGGTGAAGGACAACCAAGTTCCTATCCACAACACTAGGGGCAAATTCAGCCCCCCATTGGATGGACTCCTACATCATCAACAAACAACATCCATTCTCTTGGATTCGGATGGCTTCGAGATCTCAAACCATTCCATATGGACAAAAGCTACACTTTTACCTGAGCAATAAAAGAGGCCTCCCCTCTTTGGTCCCCCCGAAAAAAAACCGCCCCCGGAAAAAAAGGGGGGGCCCCCCCCGAAATCCCCTTATGCAAAATTAGAGCAAGAAGAGAAAAAAAAGAAAAAAAGAAAAAGAAAAAAAAAGAAAATGCAAAAAATGAAGAAAATAAAAGAAAAATAAAAAAGAAAAAGAAGAAAAATGAAAATGAATGAAAAGAAAAGAAGAACAGAAGCTCAGCAAGGTTGAAAACCCAGAAAGGGCGGCCTTGCAAAAATTAGAGACAAAAGGAGAGGTTAAATACACGAGTGTACGTTAACCCGCAAACGACGTAAGGCTTGGTTCCCATCTTTGGATACGTAGGCAACTTCTTATTCTGAAGTCTGCCGTAAAAAACACTCAAATTCGACTGTGTCCATTGGTATTGGTTCTTGGGTCATCTTTGTCTTCTCTGTATCTCGCGAGATTGGTTGTAATTGGTCATTGTAAGGACTTGGTTGCCAAATTTGCGGCGCTATTCAGACTAGGGGCAACTTTTCCGTTGCGATCGTCCAGTGCGATGCAGTGCCGTTCAAACAAGGGGCAACTTTCCGTTGCCATTCAATGCGCTGCAATTCTGTTCAAACAAGGGGCAACTTTCCTTGCCAATGCAGCTTCCCTTAATGCAAGGGGCAATTTTCCTTCAATCTGAGGTTGTGCATCTCGAGAAAAGTGGGTTCTATTGCTCGTTAAGCAGTGGCGTTTGCTAAAAAAATTTTGAGAATTTTTACTAAGGTTTGACTGATTTTCTCTCGAAAACTATTCCATTTTTTCCAAACCTGGACCTTTTTCTTGGACCGCAAAAGGAAAATTTCTAGTGCTCATAAACTTTAACTTGCATGATTTGAATCAGAAAATCAACAAAGGCGTGTTAATGTAACTCTCATTTTGGTTAAATTGTTTTAGATAGAAAACAAAAACCAAAAAAAAGTCAATAACGAATGAACTAGGGGCACAGTTTTGAGTCAGGTGTTCTGTATTTTCCCTTTAATCAACGCATTTGCCAGAAAGGGCAGCCATACTTTGCCAGAAGGGGCACAACTGAAAGCTAACCGAAAAAGGGCAGAAAAGCTCTCACATCTCAGTTTGCAAGCTGAGTTGAGTCAGATCATTATGCTAGGTATATGCAACAACGGTGAATGGTCGAGATATTCCCACTCTTGTTTTGTTGGACACGTCTGATTACATCAAACTCCCCCGCGGAGTATCGTCAACCGTGTCAGTGCAGATTTTGCTTACATCACCGCAATTGTAGCACAGCCTCTGTGGAAGAAACTCATGTTATATGCATAAGAAAAAAGAATCTAGCAGAATGCTATGGCAAGAGCCCACAACTTTCTGTTTATCCATCAACCACCAGGGGAGGGACAAAAAAATGAGAGATTGAAGAATAGAGAGATGTGCGTTGAGAGAAAAAGTGAGAAAATGGCTTTTTCAGAAAAACAGAGCCTGAAGGCCGAGTGATGTGAGAATCACAAATTAGAAAGGGTGGGAAATAAAACCCGGAGAAACTGGCTCCTCGTGCACTGAGAGGTCTCTCGTCGTTGTAACACGTCTGTGTGTCGTGTCTTTTGTTTTGTTCGTCTCGATTCTTGCTTTGAGTCATTCCGAGCGTGTCTCGATGTGTTTAGGTTGTTTACCTTTGTTTTCCTTTGTTGAGTCATGATGCGCTGTGTCCAGTCGTAGACTCAATACCCAGTTAAGAATTCATTTTCAATTTTGATTTCAAAATAAAATCGTTTTGTGCTCAGAGTGCTGTGTCATTCTCCACATTTGTGCAAAATAGTATTTGTTCCTTCATAAAATCGCAGGGTTCAACCCAAGTCATGTCAGAATAGTAAAACCAAGACCTATTTGAAGCTATATGGGTTCCAGACTACAAAGCGAAAGAAAAGAGGAAATGTCGGGTAACTGAGTTTGTTTCAACTTTAGTAAGTTCCTAGACTGCATTCCGTGTGTACCTCTTCGGGTCTTGCCATTGCTCTGAAGTACGAGTGTGCCTCTACCTCAAGCTCAAGATCAAGTCTGCTTCAAGCCAGAATCTTTCTCTCTAACTTTCTCCGCCGTTCTCCATCCTTCTCTATTTTGTTCTACGAACTAAATTAGCTTAGGCCAGCAATTGTTTCATTAGCTTAAGTGGCCAAAGTTTAACTCAAACAAACCTTGCTTGGTCCTCTAAGAACGATAATTTTTTGAGTAATTTTAGATTAACCATAAGAAGAGTTTAACTTATGCACCTCATTTAAGGTTTTCAAAATCGCCTAAGTGTTCAATTCTCAACTCCAGAAGGATGAATTTGAATTCCCTTTGTTTTTCTTCATCTTTCTCTTTCATTTCTCTAACTTTCTCTTCCACCTCTCAAGAAGAGCCTTTCTCTCTAACTTAACCATACTTGTTCTTAAGTGGCCAAGTTTAATTCAACACCTTATTTAAGGTGTTCTAAATCACCTAATCGTTCAATTCACAAGTCCAAAAGGATGAATTTGAATTCCTTTAGATTTTATTCCTATTTTCTCTTTCTTTTCTACAACTTTCTCCTCTAGCTCTCAAGCAAAATGTTTCTCTCTTTCTCTGCCGTTCTCCATCCTTCTCTGTTTTGTTCTACGATCTAGTTAGCTTAAGTGGCCAAGTTTAACTCAAACTAACCTTGCTTAGCCACTAAGAAAGGGAATTGTCAGAGCAACTGTAGCTTTAACGATATTAATTTGACTTAAGCATCTCACTTAAGGTTTTCTTTTTTGGGTGAATAAGTCATAAATTAAAAACATAGAAAATTACACATATACAAGGGGCATGCCCCAGGCCCTAACCAAAGAAACTAAGAAAACAAAGGAACAAAACCAACCTAGATCAACAAGCTAAGAAACTGAAAGCGATCCAAAATACCAAAAAAACAAACAAGCCTAATGAACAGTCCACACACAACGACACAGACCCGAACATACAAAAATGTTCATGTGTCCCATAATAAACATATGGGAAAGATGAACACAATCAGACAGGTTCGGGACCATACAGACCAGCTTAAACATGCACATCCCGCAGTTAAAGCATAAGACCAAAAAATACACAAGCATTCATCAGGCTTTGACAACCAAATAATTTTGAGGACCTTTGAACTGTGAGTTGAAGGTAAGAGTTCGAAGAACACAAGAGGGAGATCCCCATCAAAGTAGGGCGGTTCTTCGCCACTCACCCCATGAGGTGCTTTCTAAAAGCGCCGCTACCCTTGTTTATTGCGTTCCTTAAACATCATGCATTGTATTGCATTGTACCTATTAGGTTTCTTTCCCATTCATCCACAATATTGTATGCATGGTTCATTCAAAGAAGTTCCGTTTAAGATTATTTATTTAGTGTATCTATCACACTTTCTGCATTCACTTTTGTGTATCTATCACACACATTCTCATTTTGTGTATCTACCATGCACATATTCACTTTAGTGTATCTATTACATACATTCTCGTTTAGTGTATCAATCACACTTCATTCATTTAGTATATCAATCATAATCTGTTCACATAGTGCATCTATCACACTTTGTGTTCATTTTCAGTGTATCCATCACACTCCGTTCACTAAGTGCATCTATCACACTTCGTGTTCACATTTAGTATATCAATCATACTCTGTTCACATAGTGCATCTATCACACTTTGTGTTGATTTTCAGTGTATCCATCACACTCGTTCACTAAGTGCATCTATCACACTTCGTGTTCACATTTAGTATATTAATCATACTCTGTTCACATAGTGCATCTATCACACTTTGCGTTCATTTTCAGTGTATCCATCACACTCGTTCACTAAGTGCATCTATCACACTTTGTGTTCATTTTCGGTATATCAATCATACTCCGTTCACTAAGTGCATCTATGACACTTCGTGTTCACATTTAGTATATCAATCATACTCTGCTCACGTTGTGCATCTATCACACTTTGTGTTCATTTTCGGTATATCAATCATACTCCGCTCACATTGTGCATCTATCACACTTTGTGTTCATTTTCAATATATCAATCATACTTTGCTCACATTGTGCATCTATCACACTTTGTGTTCATTTTCGGTATATCAATCATACTCTGTTCACTTTGTGCATTTATCACACTTCGTGTTCACATTTAGTATATCAATCATACTCTGTTCACATAGTGCATCTATCACATTTTGTGTTCATTTTCAGTGTATCCATCACACTCGTTCACTAAGTGCATCTATCACACTTTGTGTTCACATTCAGTATATCAATCATACTGTGTTCACTAAGTGCATCTATCACACTTTGTGTACATTTAGTGTATCCATCACACTCGTTCACTAAGTGCATCTATCACACTTCGTGTTCACATTTAGTGTATCAATCACACTTCATTCATTTAGTATATCAATCATACTCTGTTCACATAGTGCATCTATCACAGTTTGTGTTCTCCTTTGGTGTATCCATCACACCCGTTCGCATAGTGCATCTATCACACTTTGTATTAACCTTTTGTGTATCCATCACACTTGTTCACTAAGTGCATCTGTCACACTTCGTGTTCACCTTTTGTGTATCCATCACACTTGTTCACTAAGTGCATCTATCACACTTTGTGTTCACCTTTTGTGTATCCATCACACTTGTTCACTAAGTGCATCTATCACACTTTGTGTTAGCTTTTTAGTGTATCAACCACACTCTGTTCACTTAGTGCATCTATCGCACTTTGTGTTCGCTTTTAGTGTATCCATCACACATGTGCACATAGTGCATCTATCACACTTTGTGTTCGCTTTTAGTGTATCTATCACACTCTGTTCACATAGTGCATCTATCACACTTTGTGTTCACCGTCAAAACACATCATTCATAGGTGATGTATAGCCTATGAAAGCACCCAGCTACTTTTGTTAATGAATCCCACGCGCCCAAGACTCGTGAAATCCACTTCATCTTCTTCATAGCTCATGCATTAAAAATACACCAGCGTCGGAAGTCCATGGCCGGCGAAGCTTAATTACCTAGAACAGAACCTGCTGTCAGAAAAAATCCAGCACCGCTAGCCAACAAAAATCCCACCTCTCTTCACTTTTGTGTATCTATCACACATGCTCGCTAAGATTGCATCATAACTGCATGAAATGTAGTTTGATTTGCCTTCCCGCTTAAAACTGTCGCATTTATTGTGAATATTTGCTTTGCTACAGCTTTATTTACATTATCCGTACTGCATGAAATGTAGTTAGATTTGTATATGCTTGCTGCTTTGCATAATCGTGAGTTACGTCCAGCTTTGAGCATATCATTTTGCATCTTGCCCCCAGCCTGCGGGCATGCCTGCGGGCACATCTTTGTTATCTTGCCTGTTTGTTTAAGTCTTCGGCTTTATCAAAAATGGGTCGTCTCTGGGTTTTGACATTCACTCCCGTCACTTCTTGACTTTCGAGTTCTGTCAAAGAAGGGCAACTGTAGACACCTCATTTTCGACCGACCTTAAAACTCAGACGTCACCGATTGAGCGCTTGGTGATGTTGCATATTGTGCTCGTTCTGAAGTTTCCGAGTCTCGGCTGCGAGCCTTGCCTCCGGACTTCCGGACTCTTTCGTGCCTTGCCTCGGTTTGCAAACCAAGCTCTGTTTTCTCTATTTTCTCTTCCCAAAGGGAGAGAGAGGTCTCGTCGATCATCTCTCAGTGGCCGTAGGCTACGTTTCGTGGTCGTAGGCCATTTTTCCCATTTGGAGCCTGGTTTCCGATTTTTCGGAGCCGACGGCCGTGTGCCTCAGTTCGGGACCGCCTAACCACCTCCGTTTGCTCCGATTTTTGGCACACATCTTATTTACTCCCTTTTGGGAGACACTGTGGCCCGAGAGACCAACTTCGTGTTCGAATGCCACCTCCGGTTCTTAACAGCCTATTTTCGGGGCCCCAGGCCACGCGTTTCGGTCCTTGAACCTCCGTTTTGCATCCGTTTTGGTTCTTTTTTGGTGGAAACCTCATTTTCATTGTTAGGAAGCTTGTAGGAGGGTGGGAGGCCAGCAATTGTTCTGAAAAGCCAGCGTTATTTCTTCATCGCTTTTCGTCGCTCGTTTTCCTCACTAAAAAGCTAATGTTGACCACCCCGGGGCCACTTTCTTTAGCCCTAAACCCCATATTTGTGTTGTACACACCTGGGAGGCCACCAATATGGATAGGCCGGCCAGTAATTGTCCTTGGCCCTTTTGAACCCCTCTAAAAAGTTGGCTTTTCTCTCTCCTGGTTCACCTTTTTTGGATTTTGACCACATATTTGTGTTGTGCACACATGGGAGGCCACCTTTTTTGGGTGCCCGGCCAGCAATTTGCATTGACCCTTTTGACCCCTGGCCGGCCGGCCACATGAACCTTTTGAACCTGGCCGGCCATGATCCTCCCTCCAAGTGTATTCCAGCTGTGCCAGCTGTTTCCCCCCTTTTCCCTTGGCCTCT
>NW_021027404.1:14724-52200 GCF_004153795.1 Camellia sinensis
GTGCTCTTCAGACTAGGGGCAACTTTCCAGTTGCAGGGATCTGGGGTTGTGCATCTCAGTGACAGATCTCAAGCGTGTCCAGTTCTGATCCATATCGAAAATGTTTTTGAAAAGTTTTAATAAAATCCGACTTTGTTCAAATTAATCTTTTTACAGTGAAGACCATTTTTGGACCAAAACGGAAAATTTTCAGTACCACAACCTTCAATTTCATTGATTTCAAAACAGAGTTCTCCTGCTCTTGCATACAATCCAAGTTGCTTTTTATTACATTCATAAAGAAAACTTGAAAGTACTAATAAAGCAATAAATCCGGGGCATAGTCAAGTCAGGTGCTCCTGCGCCCCCTCCCAGAGCTGGTCGAAGCCTCTGATGCCAAGCTGGGTCCAATCTGTGCCTCTTCATTGAGCCAATCCATGTAATCGTCAGACAAAGTATAACTAAAAGTGGGAGCGGGGGCTAGGAGTTCTCTCGTCCTCCACGCGATGGCTTGCCGAGCAAGCTGTGCGCCTCGGGCTGGAAATGCAGCAGGATACTCTATCCCCTCTGGTGGGCAGGTCTGATCATGGCCGAATTGGCATCGAATCCGGAATGGGAAGTAGAACACACAGTGAGTGAGACCAATCAATTGAATCCCAGTCTGCCGGGACATGTTGTAACTCATTGCCGGAAGGCTCAGCCAAGGACACCGCCAAACAATACGGTCTGCGGACAAGCGGCACATCCAAGCGAACCACCATCCCTCGTTAAGGGCATTGACTAGACAGTGCCGGAAGAAGTAACCGCGAGCTGAATATGCTGGGTAAGAGTCCACAACCTGCAGTTTGTCCATCAACCATACCTAGGAAGGGATGAAAAATGAGAGAATAAAGAATAGAGAGATGTACGATGAGAGAAAAGTGAGAATAAGGTTATTATGAGAAAAAAACCGAGCTTGAGGGCCGAGTGATGTGAGCGATACATATGTGAGATTGGGTGGGAAAAATTACCTGTAGTAGTAGTGGACTCCCTGCTATTCTGGTCGTCTCACGACGATAAAGGACGTCTAAGCCCATCAACGTCTCAGCCAGAGCCATGGCAATACAGCTCTTGCCCTCCTTCAAGCCTTGGGCAACCTCGGTCAGCCGGACACTAGACCCTCCGGAGCTTGAGACGAATAGAAAATGAGATAGTAGGCACAAACAGAGGGCGTGTCGCCGGAAGCCTTGCCAACGATGGTTGTTGCGATCACCGGCATCAGAAAACCGATCGATCAAGCTCGGAATATCCAGAATCCCGTCACAAATCAGAGACCGAGCGTCACGCATACTGAGTCCACACATTTGCCCTAAGGATTGGGCATGGCCAAAATTAAGTTGAGGCAGGAGCTCCTCGTCGCGCTCGGACTCCATTAAGGCTCGGAAATCTTCCAAGGTAGGACATATCTCTTGCCCAGCGAAGCTAAAGACATGCGTCACCGGATTCTAAAACCTCGCCGCGGCATGGAGAAACGGGAGGTGTAACGAGGTACGACCCAGAGTGAATAGTGCATTTATGCCGAAAGCCCGGAAATTCAACTTTTCTGAGCCATCCAAGCTAACAATCCAAGTTGTAAGATTTTGAGCAAGAAACTCTTCCATTGAGCAAATTAGTGTGAAATTGAGAAAAACTACGAAGCTGAGGTCTCTTGTAGGAGATAAGGTTGGGTGGAGAATAGGTGTCAACATTCTGGTGATTCCCTCATTCATGGATGGCCAGCCAAATATTGTGCCGACCGGCCATTACTTTTTGCCGACTGAACATATTCCTGGCCGATGGCCATTTCTTGCGGCCGGTGGCCTCTACCCCTGGCCGACGGTCTTCCTCCTTGTTCCCTGAGTTGTTTATGCTAGGGATTGGGGAACTCCACCACCTCCGATTCCCCCCCAGTGATCGATTCTTGCGGAGTCACACCTGTCTGCTTATCAGGTTATTGTACATTTGCTTATCGAGTTGTATTTCACTCTCCTTAAGTCTTTGATTTGTTTATCGAGTTGTACCCACACTTGTTTGGTTATATCATGTCTTTGTTTTGCTTATTGAGTTGTAAGTCGGTTCACTACCTGATTACTACGATGCAAATATTCAGTGTTCAAAATAGGTCCAATTTCGTTCACATTGTGGTGTGGTACCTTGCGATGCGATGCATAGAACATTTACAAATACAACATCTTTTGAACAAAATGGTTGTTTCATCCCCATCACGTGTTTTGCAAAATGTGTATTTTTTGAGAAAGAAATAAACCGGCCTGAGGCAGTACAATGTGCTTAAACTACCAGTAAAAAGGAAAGTAAAGCATAGAATGGCAGGGTAGCAAAGTGTCGGAATTGATACCAGAGTAAAACTCCCTTTGCGGTCAACGCGCCTTCTGCGCCTTTGTTCGGGTCAACTACATGGTTTGGCATCTTATTCACTTGAAACATGCGAGAAAGCATACTTTTGAAATGTGGCCTTCGAGTTGACCTCAGGCCACAACTTCTGCGAGCGATGCTCGATACGTACGAAGAACGTCCTTCCCGTATCCTTTTCATGTCCTGAGATTTCCACAAATCGCTTCGATTATGCTTGTGTTACAGTACTTAACATTCCCGCATCGTGGATAACACGTTTTACTTACATGTGTACATTCACTCTTTCTCATACACACTATTGCGTAGACCGCATGTTTTGCTTGCGTAGACCACATGTTTGCATTCAAAGTTCATTACTTGCCGTAGACTGCATGTTTTTCCTTGTGTAGACCGCATGTTTGCATTTCAATTCATTACTTGCGTAGACGCATGTTTTGCTTGCGTAGACCGCATGTTTGCAATCAATTTCATTACTTGCGTAGAACCGCATGTTTATTTGCGTAGACCGCATGTTTGCAATCAATTTCATTACTTGCGAGACCGCATTTTTGCTTGCGTAGACCGCATGTTTGTAATCAATTTCATTACTTTGCGTAGACCACATGTTTTACTTGCGTTAGACCGCATGTTTGCAATCAATTTCGCTACTTGCGTAGACCGCATGTTTTTTTCACTACTTGCGTAGACCGCATGTTTTGCTTGCGTAGACCGCATGTTTGCATTCAATTTCATTACTTGCGTAGACCCGCATGTTTTGCTTGCGTAGACCGCATGTTTGCAATCAATTTCATTACTTGCGTAGACCGCATGTTTTGCTTGCGTAGCCGCATGTTTGCAATCAATTTCATTACTTGCGTAGACCGCATGTTGCAATTAATTTCATTACTTTGCGTTAGACCGCATGTTTTAGCTTGCGTAGACCGGCATGTTTGCAATCACTTTCATTAGTTGCGTAGACGCATGTTTTGCTTGCGTAGACCGCATGTTTGCAATCAATTTCATTACCTGCGTAGACCGCATTCTTATGTTCAATTTCATTACTTGCGTAGACCGCATGCTTATGATCGATTTCATTGCCTGCGTAGACCGCGTGCTCACTTACATATTGTGCCTTCACAGCATTGTTATGCTTCCCACTTGCTTTGCGTTGTCACGCATTTTGAGCACACTATTACATGTTGCTACCGAATTGTATCTGTTAAGTTTGTTTTCTTCGCAGGCACGATATTGTATGTACGGTTCATTTGAGGTGGGTGCAACCAGACGAGCCGCACAGGTATTGTATCCTCCGGATGAGACGTATCGAGAATTGCTTATTCTCTTACATCCTTTCTGCATTGTAGTGTAGTTTGGTGTATGCTAGCTTAAAACTGTCGCATGTATGCTTGTTATAGCTTTCTTTGCATGATCATAAGTTATGTCCGGCTCTGTGCATTGTCTTGGCATTTTGCCCCTGCCTTCGGGCGCATATCTTGTTTGCCCTGCATGTTTGCCTGAGTCTTCGGCCTTGTTCAAAAATGGGTCGTCTTGGGCTTTGACATTCACTCCCGTCATTGTTAGACTTTCGAGTTCTGTCAAAGAGGGGCAACTGTAGACACCGCCATTTTGACCGTCCTCAAGACTTGGACGTCACCGTTTGAACACCCGGTGATCATCCATGTTTGTGTTCGTTTGGAGTTCCCGGAGGTCTCGGTTGCGCGCCTTGCCTCAGGATCTCCGAACTCGGCTGTTCGTGTTTGGTTTTGGCACCAAAACACTTGTGTTTTTGCCTTGAAGGGCGGGGAATGGCTTGTTGGCCATCCCCACATTCCACCGACCTTCCCCTAGCATCACCGGCTGTTTAGGGGTGCCACCGGCCATGATTCCTTAAAATCAATGGCTGGTCGGCACTATATTTGGCCGGCCGGCACTTTACTTTGCCGGCGACCCCTTTTGCTGGCCGGTGTGACTCATTTGCACCCTTGAGGCATGGTGCATGCCAGCTGTGCCAGCTGGAATGCACCATCACTCCTCCCCGTGCGATTTTTGGCTGGTGTGAACCTCTGAACCCCCTTTCCTTCTAGAAGCTTGAACCCTTTGGCCAAGCTTCTTGGGGAAGCTTGGCCAGCTGTTTTAGCATCTCCAAGAAGCCAAGACTCCTTTTCACCCTTTGCCCTTTTCCTTTAGCTTCCTTGAGAAGCTTAAGTCTTGGCCCTTTGCCTATATAAGCACTCACCCTCTCCCTTTATCAAAGGTTAGAGCTTTTGAACCAAAAAACCAGATCTTTTATATCTATAGATCTGATATATTATCCTCTTTCTCTATATCTCCCTCTCTCTCATCCTTAGGGTGTGTTTGGAAGCCTAAAAGTGCATTTTGACCTTACTTTACACTAAAACACACACCATTACACCTTGCTCCGAGATTGAGAGGCATTAAGGGTTGTTTGTTGAGGTCTTGGACTGATTTTGATCAGTAGAGAGTGGCTGGATCATTTGTTCTTCAAGGCTTCTTCAAGGGTGAGACACTTGCTTTAGTTTCCCCAATCTTGCACTAGTTTTCTACCTATCTTGCATGCTGATTTAGGCTTTGTCTTTAACATGAAAAAGTCTTGTATTTTTGTGCTTAACATCTTTCATTAAGGGTGTTTTGGCATTGGGGGTCGAACTCCTCCCCTTAGGCCGCTTTTGGCCTATTTTGGTGCCCTTTTCTTTAAGCTTTGTTTACTTTGTTATGTTGGTCTTCTCACCATTGAAATCCAGTGGATTTTCAATGGTGATGGAGTGATTTTGAAGTCTTGTGTAGGGGAGGGACACCCCTGTCCCCTTTGTCCTTCTTTTACCTTTGTTTTGGCTTAAAAGGGCAACATGCATGCTTGATTATTTTTGGTCCCATTTCAAAAGTTTTTTTGTGTTTTGGGTCATATTATATCTCTGTCCAATGGTGGTTTGTTGGCCCTTAGCATGCATTTTATACTTGCTTTGTAATTCTCCATCTTGCCTAGAAGTGTGCTATGTGTTTAGCCTAGCATATCCGCTTGTTTTGGTTTTGCTTTGTGAAGTTCTTGGCCATATTTTGTCATGCTTAAAGTCTGTTGGCCACTGATTTTGTCATGTTTGGCATGCTTGATATAATGTGATCTTACATTATCATTTGCGTCTCATTCATTGCCTTGAAGTGTTGTAGTTTTGCGCCTTAAAGGGTGGTCATTGTGTATGCTATCATGCTTAAGCATTTGGGCTGCCATATCATGGGGCCGCGGGGACTCATTTCACATGTTAAAAACCTTTTTTTGTTGCTTAGTTCATGCCATGAGTGGCCTTGTTAGTGGTAGCAAAGTGCTCCACCCTGTGCCTTAGTCCTTGGGCCTATTGGCATGCTTGTTTGCATTGGGTGTTTGTCCACTTTTTTCGACATTTTTGGCCACTGTTTATGGCAAGGTTAAGGTCTGCCATTTATGGTTTTAAGTCCACCATTACATGCTTATCATATGCTTGTTGCTTGCTTGGCTCATTACATGTTGTCCCATGCTAGCCTTAGGGCATACTTGTCCATGTTTGTATTACATTTGCATCTCATATGATTAGCACTTTGCATACTTAACATGATAGGTTGCATCATATTTGACATGTTTTGCATCTTAGCCTCATGTTGCATAACTTGAATCACAAGTGCATACATGCATTACATTGTTTGGTTTGGGGTGTCAAACCAAACCTGAAGGATGAGGGGTGTTTGTACTTCGAGTGACAAAACATACCTCAACCTTCGGTCACCGAGGCCCTTGACTTTGGCATGATAGGATCTTAGTCCTCATTTGTGTGTTGCATGCATTTTTACATTGAATTGCAACCTTGGCTCCTTAGGCTATCATGCATCAAATGCACGATTGATAGCCCGAGGGTCAGGGGCCATACTCCCCTTGAGTCCGTTACATGATTGGGAGAGTAACCAGGCATACACTTGTTTAAAATTCCATGCCATACACTGTCTGTCCTTGTTGCTATCAAAAACCAGATTCTGCAGGGATTTTTAGCCGACCGGCAGTATAGAGTGCCGACCGGCCATTGGTGAATGGCCGATTACTTCATCAGCAGCCGATGGATATTTTCAATGGCCGGTGGACATTTCCTCCAGCCGATGGTGTTCCACAGTGTTCAGAGGACCTATCCCAGAACTTTGGCAATTTTCAGAGAAGCAGGGCAGTGTAAACAGAGGCGGCAGTGGTATGGTACGGACTTTCCGGGCAAGACGGGTTCGAGCATGCATCATTCGCGCATCCCGAGGTGGGGGCTGTGGCCACCTTTCTTTTTGCATTCATTCTGTTAATTAATTAGAGATTCTGTAATAATTAATGTATTATTTATTCGGACTGTAATATTTTATTTGGACCCTCTGAGTGAGGGCAATTGTGTAATAAGTGTGGGTGAGTGTGTGCATGTCTTCCAACCCCACGTCTTTCTTCCCTTTTATTTACCCGCTTATGATGGTAGACTAGGGCATATTTAAATTAGCATACCTTATGCTATGCATGCGTGCATTCATACATTTGTCTTGCATGCATCAGACTCAGTACATCATGCTAACTGCACTCGTATTTCAATTCCAAATTGAGTATTTGTTAGTTGCAGCATTTCACATGCCATGTTTAGGATAGCCGAGCCTGTTTAGATTGCATCTTTGCATGTGTTGCATTAGTCATTTCAAATATGAACTAGGATCATGCATGTTATTACTAACTGGTTTCTATTTTGGCTTGGAGTACTCGGTAAGCATTTATCCTTTAGCATGCCGCATGCGTGTGAATGTTGCCATAATTGCATGACTACCATGAGGCTAGCTGCTTATGTGATATAACTGCTTGAATGCCTGTGGATGGAGGTCGAATTGCTCAAATTCGGATAACGCATTAAAACTGTGAATTTTAAGCCCACTAGATAGTGGCAAAACCATCTTTTCTAAAAGCCCACTTGAGGGTGGCAAAACCTGCATTTTAGCCTACTTGTGAGTAGCAAACCATCTTCAAAACAAACATGAAATGTTTCGTTCCAATTTAGGCGATTTGGTCTATAACTTGTTTGTTGTACGCATAACATAGTAATTCTAGGCTAACAACTGGAATAAGAACACATAATGTTTTCAAAACAAGATATCACGGTTAGTAGAGGCCGATCTTCGGATCGGGCGAGAGGGGGTGCTCATAGCTGGGCTTCCCCAATCGTACCTAAGCTCCCGAGCCGAGGCAACTTTGGTGATGACGGACACATGGCCTTTGGCACCGAGTCAGGGTTTCCTAAATTCCCCATAAAAATATTTAGGTGGCGACTCTGTATCTGGCAAGCAGTCCATGTTTGGCACTCCTTTTTCTAAAAATCTGTTTTCTCAAAACGATTTGCCAGATTTAGACTCTTTGGTTCAGATTAAGAACCGTGACGTAAATCGAGTCCAAACTGTAGTGAGGCCCACGGGCACGTCTACAACTGTAGTTAGCCCTAACGAACAGAACGGGATTCCTTCCCGGGACGTTCGGGGACGTCTACAGTTTCTGGCGACTCTACTAGGGAGTTAGAGAACTTGACTCGAACTTGTGATATCTGGTTTTAACTACACTTGTGTGTTTCTTTGCATTGCATTTGCATTGGTGCGCCTAGGACACCGTGTTTTCCGTATGCTATTCCTGAACGGTTTGCCGAAGGCTCGCTTCGAGAAGCGTGCCATAAGGCTGACCGGTTGCGGGCTCTACCACGACGGGAACACAAACCCCGATTTTACCGGGGCACCCTTTTTGACCATTCGACCTAGTGCATATTCGGAATCCATAGTGACCATTCCAAGCTAGGACAGGTTACTTACCCGATCATAGGTTGTTTGAAACCGCTGTGTGCGTAATGAAATCCTAGCTACTGAAAAATAGGATAGGGAAACCCTGCCCCAACATAGGGGTGTTTTGGTTCTCGCTTGCTTGTTATGTGCTTTTAGAGTGCGTCTCTACAGGAATGCATGTATCAGTTTGCCAGTCTGGGTATCAGGCCTGTGGGCATCAGCAGTTCAGTATTTTGGGAATCAGTTATCTGCGGGTATCAGATTCAGTTTTTGGGGCAGTAATTTGGGGAACAGTGATCAGTGGTTGAATATAGTTATCCAGCCATGCCTATATCTGTCCTAGTGAAATTGGGCTGAGCTGCTGCCTGTTTTCTCTTTCAGTTTGGAGAATTCAGTTCAGAGCAGTCAGTATCTTCCTTCACTGAGGCAAAGCAGAGAAAGGCCAGTTAGGACGCACCGGTTCATCTGATCCGTCAGTCACCAGTTACATCACCTCCGGTCAGCTCAACGGACTCGTGATGACATAGAATTCAAAGGAAATAGTGGTTATGGAAGCCGTATTAAACTAGGGAATCATCATACAGGGTGATACCGACGTCGAAGTGCCACACCCACCCAGGTCACCTGCCGTGCGTCCAATCTGGGAACCCCAATTATTTCAAGCTCATGAGCCCACTACCTTTGAGTTGATGGAAATGATTGGCGACCTTCAGAGGTCTGTGGCTGATCTCGCCTACAGAATGTCGACCCCGCCACCAATCACATCGTATGCCGGGAACTTCATGCCAGAGGAGCCCCCTCTACTTGAGCTCAGCCAACCTGAAGCTATCTTGAGCTCTGGCAATGATATGTCAACAGCAATTGGACTTCGCACTGGTCAAGCAACCCAAACCTTCCACCAAGCTGAGGCTAGCAGAAAGAACAAGATGAAGGTGGACACTGATCCCTATGAACGACTTCAGCAAGCTATTGAGGCTCTAAAAGCCGAGGGTTTGGATAAGTAACAAGTACTCGCAGTTGTGGCTAAGATTGTGGATGACATCATCCTCACTCAGGCCAAGAGCAGTTTAAGCCAGAGGGAAAATCGAGATGGGGACCGTCGTACCAGAACAGTTCCTTCCAATCCTAACCCTGCACCTGGAAAAGATCAGAGAGCCAAGGCAGCACTGCCGATCCTTTTTCGAGTGCGCCCAGCAAAAGTCAGCAAACCTCGAAGTATCCGCCTCGAGGTCGTAGGGTCTTCCATGCCCTCTACATGCCTTTGTCTAAGGCCCTTCAAATCCTCGTCGAAAAGGGCATCTCAAACCCCTCGAGCCTCGGCCTCTCCCGAGTCCCCTTTAAGCTAAGCATGATGGTACCCAGTACTGTGCATACCATCAATAAACCAGTCACAGCATCGACAACTGCTTCCGTCTTCGCCACAAAGTGCAAGATTTGATTGACAATGAAGTCATCCTCCCACCAAGCTCGGCAAAGTTTGTCACCATCGGGTTGGTGGATTTCGAGGATAATGCAAGTATGTGATCAGGGGTTGGACCACCTGCGGGCGGCGCACGGTTTACCTTGGATGTGGCGTATGGCACGCACTATTTTGAGCATTTGCGAATGCTAGTTTTGTAGTTTCCGACTTAGGTGTTGAGTCAGTTCTGTAGTTTTGTTTTGAGTCTGTCTCATTGTCTTGAGTCAGTCTTTTTGATTAAGGGTCTGTCTTGTTGTATCGAGTCAGTCCTGTTGTACAAAGGTCGGATGATTCCGGGGGTGTTACCTCGGGCATCACCATTTTGTTTTGCGTTTATCTTTTTGTTTTGTTTTGAGTCTATTTCTGCCTGGGGCCAGTTACACCAACAAATTTGAATGGAACAACAGTAATTTTCACACTCTTGCATTTGTTTTTGCCTTGTGCCGGTTGTGCCAGGAAATCTAGGATGAATTGACGGAGCATCTCACTTGCTCTTTTGCACCTTTAAATCATTGCATTGACCTAAGTTTTTCAAAACTTTTTCTAAAACGAAGTGTTGAAAACAAAGAGGAAGGAATTCCTCGGGATTTGCAAAAATTTGATCAATTGAGAGAAAGAGAGGCATGCTAAGCCCTTAATGATTGAGATCATGTTTGTTAATATGAGTACTGCGAAGGATCTTGGCTTGATCCAGATTGGTTCCGCACTGTCTTCAGCGCGAGCGACTAGTCGCTTTTTTAAAAGATTTCAAAAAATGTTTTGCGCGGTCTTGCGAAGACCTGTGTGGAATCGCTCTTGAGATTGTACAGCTTAGGATCGCTCTCAGCCTCGAGACTCAACCCCTTTGCTTCCAAACCTTGAACCTTAATTCAGAATGTTCGACGGTCAACCACAACGTAAAGCCCGTGTGGCCGGATCAGAAGCAGCCCATGAACTAGGGGCGAGAATATCATATGTGATCAAAGGAAGCTTGCGAAGCTAGATCAAAAGCAGCCCTCGAACTAGGGGCAAAAATGCCAGATGCGCTCGAAGAGTCAAAGATGAGTCGTTTCTGCAAACCAGGGAAGACTAGCAAGAATGCCAAATCCCAGAAGGGGGAAAGAAGAAAGTATTGCTGAAGGACAACCAAGTTCCTATCCACAACACTAGGGGCAAATTCACCATCCATTGGATGGACTCCTACATCATTAGCGAACAATAGCCACTCTCTTGGATTTAGATGACTTCAGATCTCAAAACCATTGGACATGGACAAAGCTACACTGTTACCCTTGAGAGGCTCGCTGGGCCGAAAACCCGGAAGGGCGACCCAGGAAAAAGTTAGAGCAAGAAAAAGAACAAAAAAAAGAAAAAAAAGAAAAAATGCAAAGAATGAAGAAAATGAAAAGAAAAGATGAAAAAAGAAGAAAAGAAATGAAAAGAAAAGAAGAATAGAGCTCGCAAGGTTGAAAACTCGGAAGGGCAGCCTTGGCAAAAGTCAGAGCGCAAAAGGAGAGGTCAATACCCGAGTGTACCTTACCCCCAAACTACGTAAGGCTTGATTCCCATCTTTGGGATACGTAGGCAACTTCATTCTGAAGTCCAGCCATAAACACTTCAAATTGAACTGTGTCCGTGCGATGGTTCTTGTCATCTTTGACTTCTCTATATCCGAGAGTTTGGTTGTGATCGTCACCTTGAAAACTAGTTACAGTGTGCTGCGATGCTATTCAAACAAGGAGCAACTTTCCGTTGCCATACAACGCGCTGCAGTGCTATTCAAACAAGGGGCAACTTTCCGTTGCCATACAGCGCGCTGCGGTGCCATTCAAACAAGGGGCAACTTTCCGTTGCCATGCAGTGCCGTTCAGACAAAGGGCAATTCTCCTTCGGATCTGAGGTTGTGCATCACGAGAGTAGGTTCCGTGCTCGTTGAGCAGTGGTTGTTTGCAAAAATAGTTTTGAGAATTTTTACTGAGGTTGACTAATTCTCTCAAAAATTATTCTACTTTTCCAAAACTGGACCATTTTTTGGACCCAAAAGGGAAAATTTTCAGTGCTCATAACCTAACTTGCATGATTTCGAATCAGAAAATTGAACAAGCATGTTAATCTAACTCTCATGTTGGTCAAAATTGTTTTAGTAGAAAACCAAAAACAAAAAATAGTCAAAATGATGAACTAGGGGCACAGTTGAGTCAGGTTTTCTGTCTTTTCCCCTTTATCAACTCACTTGCCAGAAAGGGCATCATACCTGCCGGAAAAGGGCATAACTGAAGCTAACAACAAAAGGCTGAAAAGCTCTCTCATCCTCCAAGCAGCGAGGTATCAACCCAAGTGTGAAGCACGAACTGGAATGGAGCAGGATATTCCATTCCCTCATCTGGACAGATCTGATCACGTCCAAACTCCCCAGCAGAGCATTATCAACCGATGTCAATTGCAGATCTGCTGCACATCTAGCCGCATCACAACCCCTCTGTGGGGGAAGTTCATTGTTGTGAGCAGAAGAAAGAGAATCTAGCAGAATGCTAGGGGCAAGAGCCCGCAACTTCTTATTTACCCATCAACCACCCAGTGGAGGGATAAAAAATGAGAGATTGAAGAATAGAGAGATGTGCGCTGAGAGAAAAAGTGAGAAAAAGGGTTTTTTTAGAAAAAACAAAGCCTGAGGGCCGAGTGATGCGAGAATCACAAATGGGAAAGGTGGGAAATAATACTTGGAGAAACTGGCTCCTCGTGCACTGAGAGGTCTCTTGCCATTGGAACATGTCTGTGTGTCATGTTAGTCGTTTTGTTTGTCTTGATTCTCGTTTTGAGTCGTTTCGAGTGCTTATAGATGTGTTTAGGTTGTTTTACCTTGTTTTTCCTTTGTTGTGTTGTGTTTAGGTTGTTCTACCTTTGTTTCCCGTTATCGAGTCGTTTTGGTTGTGGTCAGTTATAGGCTCAATACCCGGTTGAGAACCCTTTTCCCATTTCACTTTCAAAAAATTGTTTTGTGCTTAGAGTGCCGTGCCATTCTCCACATTTGTGCAAAACAAAATTTGTTCTTTCATAAAACCGTAGGATTCAACCCAGGTCATACGGGAACAGTAAAACCAGGACCTATCTGAAGCTATATAGGTTCCAGACTTCGAAGCAAAAGAAAAAAAGGAAAATGTCAAGCATTTGAGTTGGTTTCAACTTCTACAAGTTCGGTCGTCGCATCCTGTATGTTCAGAATGAGCTATGTGTTCAAAATTAAAAGACTACTATATTATGAGCCGTGTGTTCAGATCGAGCAGAGTTGTGTTATGAGCTGTGTGTTCAAAATTAAAAGACTAATGTGTTATGAGCCGTTTGTTCAGATTGAGCAGTGTTGTGAGCTGTGTGTTCAAAATTGAAAATGTATGAGCTGCGTGTTTAGAATTGAAATGTGTGAGCTGCGTGTTCAAAGTGAAGTGAATGAGCTGTGTGTTCAGACATGAAAATTTATGAGTTGCGTGTTCAAAATTAAGAATGAGCTGCGTGCAAATGAAAATGTATGAGCTACGTGTTCAGAATTGAAATGTGTAAGCTGCGTGTTTAAAGTGAAGTGAATGAGCTGTGTGTTCAAACATGAAAATTTATGAGCTGCGTGTTCAGAATTAAGAATGAGCTGCGTGCAAATGAAATGAGTGGGCTGTGTGTTCAACTTTCAACAAGTGTGTGCTGTGTGTTCACAATCAAAAATGGGCTGCGTGTTCAAAAATTCAAGAGTTTGGGCTGCGTGTTCAACTTTCAAAAACTGTAGACTGCGTGTTCACTACAAGAGTGTGGGCTGTGTGTTCACTATCAAGAGTTTGGGCTACGTGTTCAACATTCAAAAACTGTGAGCTGCGTGTTCAACTTTCAAAAAATGTGGGCTGTGTGTTCACGACAACAAGTTTGAGCTGTGTGTTCAGATTTCAAGAAAGTGTGGGCCGCGTGTTCACGCAAGAGTTTGAGTTGTGTGTTCGAATTTCAAGAAAATATGGGCTGCGTGTTCACGACAAAAGTTTGAACTGCGTGTTTAGAAGTTCGAGTGCTTGAGCTGTGTGTTCAAAATGCAAACCGAATGCTGTGTTATGGACTGAGTGTTCAGATTGAGTAGTGTTATGAGCGGTGTGCCCGATATGAGCCGTGTGCCCGAAAAACGAGCTGTGTGCTCGAAAAATGAGCCGTGTGCCCAAAAATGAGCTGTGTGCTCGAAATGAGCTGTGTGCCCCAAAACGAGCTGTGTGCCCGAGATCTGCCGTGTGCCCGGAAAATGAGTTGTGCGCCCGAAATGAGCTGTGTGCCTGAAAAAAAGAGCCGTGTGCCTGAAAAATGAGCCGTGTACCCCCAAACGAGCTGTGCGACCCCAAACGAGTTGTGTGCCCGAAAAATGACCTGTGTGCCCTGAAACGAGCGGTGTGCTTGAAAAATGAGCTGTGTGCCCGAAAAATTAGCCGTGTGCCCAAAAATGAGCTGTGTGCCCCCAAACGAGCTGTGTGCCCGAGATTTGCTGTGTGCCCGAAAAATGAGCTGCGTGCCCGAAATGAGCTGTGTTCCCCAAAATGAGCTGTGTGCCCGAAATAAGCTGTGTGCCCAAAATGAGCTGCGTGCCCGAAATGAGCTGTGTGCTCGAATGAGCTGTGTGACCAAAAGAGTCGTGTGCCCAGATAAATAGAGTGCTGTGTTTCGAGCTGCGTGCCAAATGAACAGAATATTGTGTTGTGAGCCGCGTGCCAAACAAACAAAGTGTTATGTAGTGAGCTGTGTATGAATGGAGTGCTATGTCGTAAGCCGTGTGCCATTACTTGCATTGTGTATACATTTTATCGCTATTTTGCACATCGCACTGTTTTGTGCAGTTTACATTCGCACTGTTTTGTGCATCGCACTGTTTTGTGCAGTTTATCATTCGTGCTATTTTGCGTACCTCATTGCACTGTTTTGTGCAGTTTACATTCGTGCTGTTTTGTGCATCGCACTGTTTTGTGCAGTTCACATTCGTGCTATTTTGCGCATCGCATTGTTTTGTGCAGTTTATCATTCGCACTATTTTACGCACCTCAATCGCACTGTTTTGTACAGTTTACATTCGCGCTATTTTGCGCATCGCATTGTCCTGTTTATTGCATTCATTCGCGCTATTTTGCGCACCTCAATCGCACTGTCTTGTGCTTTGCATATCACATCGCGCTATCTTGCGCACCTTACCTGCACTTGTTAGTGCATTGCATCGCACTATCTTGCGCACCTTATCTGTATCGCACTGTTTTGTGCATTCACCCCACTCATACTGTTTTGTACACCTTTAGCATCACACTATTTTGTGCATCTGTTTAGCACTGTTTTGTGCATTCACTCTGCATTGCACTGTGTTGTGCACCCTCTGGTCTAGGAGACCTTATATCCTCTAAAGGTGCAATTCCTTTGGTGTTTGTCGTGCCAGAACGACTTCTGATGGTTTGGTATAGCCACCTGCCTGTGTTTGCGGTGAGTTCCTAGGAGACCAACTGAGACGGTGGAAACTAGAGTTCGAATGGCTCTTGCCTAGAACGCAAAGGTTCGGGATTTCTGAGACTAAAGTCTGGTTTAAATACCCAGAGGTATATCCTCGGCTTGAAATCTGTATGGCAGCCCCATAGATTGAGATAGCATGTGTATGCACCTAAATTTTGGATACTAAACCAACCTAGTCTGTCACCCTGTTGGAGAATAGGGAAAGCTGCGACCACAGTCAGGGAGAAAAGTAGTACTTGTGGTTCAACCAAAAAGAAGGGGAAGATTCCCACATCAACAGGTGGTAAGACATTGCTGAGGAAGGTCATTGCCAATTGCCCTTGTAAGATACCTTCACTTCCTATCTATTGCATCACATTATGTTTATTGCATTGCATATAGCATCCATTGCATACATCCTTTCCAAGTTAAGCCTGGTCTGGCATGTACCCATACTTTTCACGTTGAAGCATGGTTATGAGATTTTGTGTACGCACCTATTCCACTGATGGAATTGTGGTTTGAGGGTGACAACACCATTTCCGTGTTAGATGTGGTTTGTTTGTGTCCATGCCTTTCCTAGGCAAGATACGGTTTGGCCGCACGCGTTATCCATTGCATTCATTGCATTGTAGTGTAGTGTGTTGCATCCAACATTTAGGATCATGATCTTTCCTCAGCAGGTCATTCCTTACTTATATCATGCCACCCAATTACTTGTATCTTGTGTTCCGTCTACACACACATAGTTCTGCATGTGTACGAGCCTATTCCATTGATGGGATTGTGGTTTGAGGGTGTCGGCACCTTTTCTATGGTAGACGGATTTTGCATCTCCATTATCTTTATGATATTTGTGTGGTTTTATACTGCTTGTGGTTTGATCATCTCAAATGCATTGCATATCATTTGCATTGTTTCATTACATTGAATTGCATAAATTCTGAATTTTCAAACCGGCTTCGCGTAGCATATAAGTCCAATTTTCAAACCGGCTTCGCGTAGCGTATAAGTCCAATTTCCAAACCAGTTTCACGAAAGCGTGTAAGTCCAATTATCAAATCGGCTTCGCGTAGCGTTTAAGTCCAATTTTCAAATCGGCTTCGTGTAGCGTCTAAGTCCAATTGTCAAAATCTTCTTGCATGTCTTTTGCATTTTTTTTGCCTCTGCCTGTGGGCACATCTTTGTTTATCTCGCCTGTTTGTCTAAGTCTTCGGCCTGGTCAAAAATGGGTCGTCTTTGGGCTTTGACATTCACTCCCGTCACTTATGACTTCCAAGTTCTGTCAAAGAGGGGCAACTGTAGACACCCCATTTTTGACCGACCCTAAGACTCAGACCTCACCAATTGAGCGCTCGGTGATGATGCATATTGTGCTCGTTCTGAGGTTTCAGAGTCACGGCTGCGAGCCTTGCCTCCGGACTTCAGGGCTGCTTTGTGCTTTGCCTCGGTTTGCGAACTAGGTCCTGTTTTCTCTATGTTTTCTTCCCGAAGGGAGGGAGAGGTCTCGTAGACCACCTCTCAGTGGCTGTAGGCTACGTTTCGTGGTCGTAGGCCATTTTTCCCGTTTAGAGACTAGTTTTCGATTTTCGGAGCCGTTGGCCATGTGCCTCGGTTCAGGACCGCTTAACTACCTCCGTTTGCTCCAATTTTTGGTACACACCTTGTTTCCTCTCTTTTGAGGGATACTGTGGCCCGAAAGACCACCTTCGTGGTCGCACGCCACTTCCGGTACCTAACAGCCTGTTTTCGGGGCCCCAGGCCGCGTGTTTTGGCCCCCGAACCCTCGTTTTGCATCGGTTAGGGTTCATTTTTGGTATGGACCCTATTTTCATTGTTTGGAAGGTGGTACTATAGTGGGAGACCAGCAATTCTTTTGGAAATCATTTTCTCTCTCCTCCAGCCGATTTTCTTGACAGAAAGTTGGTTTTCCTCACTTTTGGGCCATAATTTCTGGTCTCCCATACGACCATTGTGTTGTGCTCATCTGGGAGGCCACCAATATGGGTAGGCCGACCAGCTTTTCTTCCTGACCCTTTTGAACCTTGCTAGAAAGCTGGTTTTCCTCTCCCCTGGGCCGCAATTTTTGGTCTCCCACCATACAGTTGTGGTGTACTCATCTGGGAGGCCACCTTTCTGGTATGGCCGACCAGCAATTCACCTTGACCTTTTTGAACCCTGGTTGGCCGACCAGGGTAAGTGGTCGGCCGGCCACTTAAACTGGTCGGCCTACCTTCTGCTTTTTGGCCTTCCTGAGTGCAACATAGCTGTGCCAGCTGTGAAGCATTTGACCCTCTCTCCGAGATTTCACCCTCTTGTTTGTCTTCTTAAGGAAGCTTTGGTCCATTTGCTTAGCTTCTAGGAGAAGCTTGACCCTTTTGTCAAGCTTCTTGAGGAAGCTTGACCCCTTTGGTCTAGCTTTCTCAAGAAGCTTGACCCTTTTGGTTAAGCTTCTTTGAGAAGCTTTGACCCTTTCTTGAGGCTTGTCCAAGAAGCCTTGGCTCTCTTCCTCTATAAAGAAAACCTTCCCTCTCCATTTGCAAGGGTTAGAAAATTTAGCCAAGGCATATACATACTCTCCTCCATATCTCTCCTCCATATCTCTCTCATCCAAGGTCAAATACTCCATTGTTCTTGGCCATTACACCACACCTCCTAGCACAACACCTCCACCATCCATCCAAGCACCTTGGAGCTATTTTTCACAGGTTGAAGGCTTACCTTCTTGGTCCAGAACTTGCTGCATTGCTGTGCAACAAGGGTAAGTCATCATTTTCCCAATTTTTGCATTAGTTTGCTTCATAACTTAGCCCTATTCTCAAGCATTTTTGGGTTTCATCTTAAACTAAAAAGTGTCTTATTTTGAGCTCCTCTTGAGGTTTGTTTAAGGATATTTTTCTGTTTGAGGTCATCTACCTCCTTGTATGCTCCATCCCACTTTGTAGGCTTATTTTTCTTCCTATCTTAGCCTTACTTGCAAGCATTTTTGAGATTTGTCATAAACTGAAAAGAGTCTTATTTTAAGTCCCTCTTGAAGTTTGATTAAGGGCATTTTTCTGTTGGGGGTCATCTACCCCCTTGTATGCTTGTTTGCATCTTGTTTTGAGCCTTGCATCTAGGCCTTTGTTGCATGCTTTGTTTGGCCTTTTAGCCACACTGTTTTGAGAGCCAAAATCAAAGGGGGGTGACCCCCTCTCTCCTTGTCTTGTTTGTTGGCCCTTTTGGCCTTCCAAAGGACCCCCATTTTGCATGCTTTGAAGTCTTGTTTCAGGTCATTATTTATGAGTTTTTAGGTTTGCCTTAACTCTGTCCGGAGCCCCTTTGGCCATATTTTGTGTCTATCATGCATGTGTGGAGCAATTCTCCTCAAGGCCTTTCAAAGGGGCTTTCATTTGCATGCTTCATTGACCCATTCCAGGGCCTTTTTGGTGGGTTTTAGGACCCTCATAACCTATTTCTAGAGTTAGTTTTGCCATTTGGTGTGTCCGTCATATAGGTGCGGAAAAACCCCTTGCATGGCCCTCCAAAGGAGCCCATCATTTTTGCATGCATTGACTGAGTTTTAGTGGTTATTTGGGCATATTTTAGCATACCATATTGCTATTTTTGGCTGGTTTGGTGACCTCTCTTGTGCTTCATATACATGAAATGTAAACCATGCTTACTAGCCTATGTTGCATGTTGTTTTAGCCCTTCATGTTAGCACTTTTTGGCCATGCTTAGAACTGATGTGGTGCATGTTTAGGACTGTCTTGGCTCTGTTTTCATGCCTCATGGTCAAATAATGCTTGCTTTGCATACTTGTGGTTCAATGCATTTGCCTAGTTTTGAGTTTCGGGGCTTATTTCGTGCATTGGGTGACATGTTTCCATGATTTGGGACCATTGAGCATCTTATTTCAGAGCTGGAAATTGCATGTTTGTATGCCATCTTTCATCCCTTGCCATGCTTTGGTAGAGTGGCACTTGATGCCTTAGGATCTGTAATACCCGTGTTCCGTAATATGTTAATTGGTCCTTAATATGAGTATGCTTATGTGTTTAATATGATTTTGTGTGCCATTATGTGGTCCAAGATTTCTATCTGTTCACCGTAGGAATATCTGTTTGATTTATCTTCTTTGGAAATTTAATTGGAGGCCTTATCGGCCACAGAATTTGAAATTGATTACGCCATTGAGATTGGCATAATTTTTGGAACCTATGGTGAAATTTAATTGAAAATTGATTCGGGTCAGATTAAATCAATTAAATCGGTGAATTAGAGCCCAATTATCTTATTAATATTATATTGGCCTCAGTGGGTTTGGTTGTGAAGTCACTACACTCTCTATCCTCTCTTTTTCACTTCATTTTGGCTGAATTTGGGACTCAAAATAGAGAGAACCCGCTGTAGAGAGAGAGAGAGAAGGAGAGAATTGTGTGATTTTTGGCTCAAGCTTGGGAATTTGAAGATTAAGCTCAAGATTTGGCTAGAACTTGAGTGTTTAAGGCTCCAAAGTGAGTAATTAACCCTTGAATCATGGGTTTTTGTTTGCTATTTGTAAATTCAGAGCTGAATAAGAATAAAGAACATGAATTTAATTGAGTATGATGAAATTGAATTGGTTTTGTTGAATTGAAGGCTAAATTGTGCATGCATGTAAGAAATTGTCTTAAATTTGCATGTTTGAGCTTGAAATACATGATTCATGTAGAGTTTTGGTTAATGCTCATGATGTAATCACCAATTGTATTATCTAAGTTGAGAATCATCACATGCATGTACAAATTATAAGGTTGAATGCATGACATTGTTATGCTGGTAATGAGTTTGGTGGAAAATGAGCCATGCATGTGTTTGATTCATGAGATTAAGCTCCATGTTGACGTATTCTGGTGTTAGTACAAATATACGTGAGATTGGAGCCATTGTATGCAAGAAAAATTGGTTGAAAGTCGATTTGGAGCTCAATAACTCATTCTGGAAAACCCAAAATTTTGGTGTCCGCTCGAGCCGGGGGGGGGGGGGGGGGGGAACTACCGCTCGAGCGGGAAATACGTGCTCCCAGCACTTTTTGCAGACATGGTGTCCGCTCGAGCGGGGAAGTTGGCGTTCGAGCGGGGAGCTATGTAGACGGGCCTTCCACTCGAGCGGCCGAGTTCACGCTCGAGCGGGGATTTGATGTAACCAGTACTTTTGTAGGCCCTAAGGGTCCGCTCGAGCGGGGACCCTATTTTCTGAAATTCTGAAAATGCATTCTGTGTTCTGTTTTCCGTTCCCTTTCACTTCTAAGCACTCTTAGGCATACTTTGAGCATTGTAATTGAATTAAAGAGATAAGAATGAAGCCTAAAGAGGAATGTGTGAATTAAAGAACGGATTGAGTTATTTGTGACCCATATATGTTTTGTGATGTGTAGGGTCATGCTCCAGGGCAAATCCACAAGCCAATCACTGTGAGTAATATCTTAACAAAAGATGTTTGAATATGTTGTTGTCCTATTGCTTACCTCTATGTAAGTCTGTAAATTCATTAATTTAAATGGTGGACAATGTCTGATATGAAAGTTTGCAATGGGCCAGAGGCCGTTTTGACAAGAAATAATGAATGGGCCAGAGGCCGTTTCGATATGAATGATTGGGCCAAAGGCCAGTTTGACACGAAAGTGTGAATGGGCCAAAGGCCGTTTTGACATAAACGAATGGACCGAAGGTCGTTTTGACACGAATGAACGGACCGAAGGTCGTTTTGAGATAAATGAATGGACCGAAGGTCGTTTTGAGATAAACGAATGGACCGAAGGTCGTTTTGAGTTAAACGAATGGACCGAAGGTCGTTTTGACATGAATGAATGGACCGAAGGTCGTTTTGAGATAAATGAATGGACCGAAGGTCGCTTTGAGATAAATGAATGGACCGAAGGTCGTTTTGACATAAACGAAAGGACCGAAGTTCGTTTTGACATGAATGAATGGGCCAGAGGCCGTTTTGACACGAATGGATGGCCCAGAGGCCGTTCGGACATAAATGAAAGTATAAATGGGCCAAAGGCCAGCCTGATACGAACCACGGTCACTTGACTTAAATTGTGTATATATATATGTTAAATAGAAGTATGAATTTGGCCCAAGGCTGTTTGGAGTATGTTGTTCTACATATCGTTTGTATGACTTTTTTGTTTGATATTATTCACTGGGCTATCGCTCACGCTCATTCATGTGTTTGTAGGTGAACCAAGAGAGGTCCAAACCCAGCCTCAGTGAAGTTTGTGTGGAACAACCAAGGTTTTGAAGAGTCAGCCCTTGCGTCTTACGAACGAGACACGTCTTCGCCCTTTTGCTGTCTTGTGTCATTTTGTCATGTTGGCGAGGACTTTGGTTTACGTCTGTATATAGTTTTGCTTGGCTGACTTAGATTCGAACGATCCTGTATGTACAGAGGTTGTGTTAGTACATATTTTGATGTGAGTTATTAATATGTATCTGTATGATTGTTATGATGTGCCATGTAAGCACAGCTCTATGGACAAAGTTTTAAATTGCTTCCGTTTGGCCCCCATTAACTCTGTTAAAATACGCTTGGTTTGGTTTGAGGCCGTAGGTAATCTCATGATTACTGGCCGGTCACGTCCTCAACCCATGGGGGCGGGTTCGGGTCGTGACAGTTAGAGTCGAATACACCTTAAACTTAGTCGAAAAAGGGTGTTCCTGGGCAAAAATTCAAAACAGCCCCCAAACCATCGTGTGGCTCTCACGGATAGCTTCCCCTTGACAAATAGGACTTTTGACAATCGACAGAATGTAATTCAGACTCGTAGGTTGAGAGTTATAGTCGAATACGCCTTAAACTTAGTCGAAAAAGGGCGTTCCAGGGACAAAAATTCAAAATAGCCCCCCAAACCACCATGTGGCTCTCACAGACAGCTTCCTCATGACAACTACAACCTGTGACAATAGACGGAATGTAATTAGGACTCATAGGCTTGGAGTTTGAGCCGAAAATGCCTTACACTTAGTCAAAAAACGCGTAACACTTAGTTTAAAGAGCGACAACTTTATGAAAATAACATCCATGTATTCTAATAATTGCCTTTGTATATTTATAAGACGAAGCAATTACATATTAGATTGTTTGTGTAGTTGGTTGGTTGGAAAAAATATTGCATGATACATATATATATATATATATATGCTTTTATTTCCAGGAAGACATTTCTAGATTGTTCTACCTTAAATGCGTGTTAGAACATGTTCCCTATGGCTAACTAAATTGATATTTTGTAACTAATTCTAATGTTTTTTTTTCTTTTCTTTTTTTTTGTAGATGGCTTTGTTGCGTGGACATGTGGATAATCCATTTTTTTCTCTCAACTTACACCTCTCTATTCTTTATTCTCTCATTTTCCAATCCCTCCCCAAGGTGATTAATGAATGAATAGGAAGTCGCGGGTTCATGCTCAACACCGTTAGCTCACGGCTATTTCTTCTGGTGGGTAGAGTGCCCTTCTAGCGAGTATGTTGACGACGGGGGAGAGACAGAACGCCTGACTCAACTGTGCCCCTAGTTCATCATTTTAACCATTCTTTGTTTTTGGTTTTCTACTAAAACAGTTTTGATCAAGATGAGAGTCGGATTAACGTACTTGTTCAATTTTTGATTTGAAAGCCATGCAAGTCAGGCTGTGAGCACTGAAAATTTTTCTTTTTGGGTCCAAGAAAATGGTCCAGTTTTGGAAAATGGAATAGTTTTCGAGAAAACAGCCAACCTCAGTAAAAATTTTCAAAAACTATTTTTCAAACAGTCAATGCTCAACGAGCATGGAACTTACTCTTTGAGATGCGCAACCTCGGATCGGAGGCAATGGAAAATTGCCCCTGGTTTAAATGGGGTGGATGGCAACGGAAGGTTGCCCCTGGTTTGAATGGCGGCTCACGGCGACTCGTGGCAACGGAAAGTTGCCCCTTGTTTGGATGATACCGCAGCAGTTCGCAAACAGTCTTCATTGGCGGTGGTCGAGCTCTTGGACACAGAGATGACGAAGATGGTCACAACAAATATATGGACACAGTCACCTTGGAGGCGTTGGCGACTGGACTTTGGGATGGAATCGAAACCATTGCATGGACCGAGATGCTATGAAAGCGTTGGGGCTGGACTTCAGGATGAAGTTGCCTACGTATCCCAAACATGGGAATCAAGCCTTACGTAGTTCCGGTTAAGGTACACTCGGGTATTTTAACCTTCACTTTTCTCAGGCTCTAATTTTTGCCAAGGTGCCCGATGCGGGTTTTCGACCTTGCGAGCTTTTCTTTCTTTTTTCTTTTTTTTTTGATTTCTTTTTATTTTTCTTTTTCGCATTTTTCTTTTCTTTTCTTTTCCTTTTTGTTTCTTTTTTGCTTTCTGTTTTTTTGTATTTTTCTCTTGCTCTAACTTTTGCCTGGGTCGCCCTTCCGGGTTTTTGGCCCAGCGAACCTCTCAAAGGGTAAAAGTGTAACAAGTCCATGCCAAATGGTTTTTGGAGTTGAAGCCTCTCTGTATTCAGGAGAACGGCTGTTGCACTAATTTGCAAAAGACTCCGTCATGGCTGCTCCACAAACTCCTTCTGGTGAGATCTAATCTTTTGATTCAACTTCGGTGCCTCTTGATCGAGGGCTGCTTCTGATCTGGCCATACAGACCTTGCATAACGTTTGACCGTTTGAACTTTCTGAACGGGTTCAAGGTTTGAAAACCAACGGGTTGAATCTTGAGGCTGAGAGCGATCCTAAGCTGCACAATCTCAAGAGAGATTCCACACATGTCTTCGCAGGACTGCGCAAAACATTTTGTTTTTGAAAGTTTTTAAGAAAGCGACGAATCGCTCACGCCGAAGATAGTGTGGAACCAATCTGGATCAAGCCAGGGTCCTTCCCAGTACTCACGCTGACAAGCATGATTTCGTTCATAAAAGGCTTAGCATGTCTGTCTTTCTCTCAAAATGATCAAAATTTTGCAAAACCCGAGGAATTCCTTCCTCTTCGTTTTTATCACCACAGTGTTCAAAAGGGGTTTTTTGAAAAACTTAGGTTAATGCAATGAGCTTGGGGCGCAGAAGAGCCGGCGAGATATACTGTCAGCCCAATCAAATCCTCTGGCACTTATACCGAAAGCAAGCACGAAAGTGAGATAGCAACAGCTGTTTCATTCAGATTTTGTTGGTGTAACTGGCCCCTCGGCAGAAACAGACTCAAAAACAAAAACAGGTAATTACAAGACAAAACGGTGTTCGGGACAACAACCCCAAAATCACCTGGTATTCTATACAAAGGGGACTGACTCGCTACAACAAGACAGATCCTTCACACGTTGTAGTTCACTGTAAGCACACCGGCACCAGGTATTTGTTTAAATCTGTTAAACTTGCACGCATGCTACTGTAGAAGGAAATAAAGCAAAAAAGACTGCTCAGACAAAGAGACAGACTCAAAACAAAGACTGACTCGATAACCCAAGCCAGGATTTACAAAAGCTAGCGTTCATAGGCCACTCAAAAATGCGTGGCCAGATGCAATTCCAAAATACCGAAAAGCCGCCCGCAGTGGGTTCACTTCTGATCACAATACCTTGCAGTATCTGTTCCTCAAAATCCAATAAACGGGTAGTAAACGGACTTGGCTGAAGGGGCGGGAGGATAACCTTCGTTGTCAATCAAATCTTGCACACTCATGACGGAGGCGAAAGCAATTGTCGGTGGCATGGCCTGTCCTGCCCTGTGGTACGCGCAGTCTGAGTAGCATCATACGAGGAGGAAGCATTCTTCGGAGAGGCCGAGGCTCCAAGGGTTTAAGGTGCCCCCTCTCGGCAAAAGGATCCTGAAGTGCCTTGGACAAAGGCATGTGAGAGCAATGAAAGGTCCTGCGCCCCCGGGGCAGGTACTTTGGGGTCCTGAGCGCTCTTACTAAGTCTTTGCACAGGCGAAAGGGTGCAGGCGCCACTTTAGCTTTTTGTTCTTCCCGGGTGGCAGGGACGGGAACAGGAGGAACTGTTCTGGCATGATGCGGGGCCTATCCCGATTTTCTGACTGACTCATAACTACCTCAGGCGGAAGTGGGGAAAGCATGCATCCACAAGTTTTTTTGCCCAACTGCGGATATCTGTTGCTTGTTATCCCGGCTTTCAAAGCCTCAACTGCCCACAGCAAGTTGTTCAATGGATTCGGCATCTGCCTTCATTTTTGTCTTTTCTCTTGGCCTCGCCCTGATGAGGGTTTGAGTTTGATGTTGGCTGTCATTGCCAATAGCTGGAGGCCATTTTCGGTTGGCTAAGTTCAATTCACAGTTCGCCCCAACAGCGGGGCTCCTGGGGTACAAAACTCCCGTATAATGGCGCGGCTGGAGGTGAAGCTGACATTCCATAGGGCGAGATCCGCCACAGACCTCCTGGAGATCACCTATCATCCCGCAATTTATGTTCATGTAGTAGGCTGCGAGCCTGGTATAGCTGGGGGCCCAAACCGGGTGCGCACAGGCGACCTGGTGGGATGTGACACTTCAGTGTTGTGCCTCACTTTGCAAGTGATCCCCTGCTCCAAATGGAGCCGTTCATAACGATTCTCTTCCGAATTTTGCTTATCTATAAGCCCTGCCCTCGCTGCGAGAGGGAACCTACTTATTCTGTATCAATTCTCTGGATACTCTGAATTGAAAGGAGAATACAACAGCATTTCAGCTTTAAACAGGCTCGAACACGGCGTAGACCGAATAAGCACTCTCTACTACTGATCACTGTCCCAGAAATCACTATCCCAAACCTGAAACCCGTTCCCGCAGATAAACGATCTCATAACTTGACACTGATACTGGTGTCCTCAGGTCTGATACTTCAATCTGCAAATGATATATTCTCCCTTGTAGAAATACATTCTAAAAGCACCATAGCAAGTAAGAGAGCAAAACACCCCTATGTGGGGTAGGGTTTCCCTGTCCTATTTTGTCAGGAGCTATGGTTCACTTCGCACGCAGCGGTTTTCAAAAACCTAACATCGGGTAAGCAACCTGTCATAACTTGGAATGGTCACTATGGATCCGAATATTGCACTAGGTCGAAATGGTGCAAAAGGGGTGCCCCGGAAAAAACCGGGGTTTGTGTTCCCATACTGCTAAAGCCATAACCGGTCCAGCCTTATGGCATGCCTTGACAGACAAGCCTCCAGGCAAACTGTTCAAGGAATGGCAGATGGCAACCACTGTGTTCCTAGGCGCACCAATGCACATGCAATGCAAAGAAACAACATAAGTGTAATCAAAAACAGGAATATCACGAGTTCGAGTCAAGCTCTCTAAATCCCCCAGCAGAGTCTCCAGGAACTGTAGACGATCCGCGTGGGCGCCTCGCTTACATTCGACTCGATTTGTGTCACGGTTCTTAATCTGCAACCAAAGAGCCCAAAATCTGGCAATCGTTTTTGAGAAAACAGATTTTCTTGAAAAGAAGTGCCCAAACATGGACTGCTTTTGCCAAATACAGAGTGCCACCTTAAATATTTTTCTGGGAGAATTTAGGAAACCTGGACTCGATGCCAAAGGCCAAATGTCCATCATTCAACCGGAGTTTCTCGGCTCGGGAGCTAGGGTACGATTCGGAGAAGGTCAGCTATGAGCAACCCCCTCTCGCCCGGAT
Organism: Camellia sinensis; assembly: GCF_004153795.1. Lineage (NCBI taxonomy): Eukaryota > Viridiplantae > Streptophyta > Magnoliopsida > Ericales > Theaceae > Camellia > Camellia sinensis. Next base: position 41,461 of record NW_021027404.1, read on the forward strand.
CCGAAGATCGGCCTCTACTAACCATGATATCTGTTTTTGAAAATGTTTATGTTCTTAAACCAATTATTAGCCTAGCGTTACTATGTTAGCGCGCAGCGAACAAGTATAGACTAGATTGCCTATTTGAAATAAAGCATTGCATATCCGTTTGTCTTAAAATAAAAAGTACTTTGGAATTTCTTTACTCGCAAGTAGCGTAAAAATACGGATTTCAACGAGTTTTTCTCCACTCAAACAATCCACCTCATCACCCACAGCATTCAAACCAATTTAATAACACATAAGCATCTAGCCATATTGGTAAGCATGCTATCAGGTTAACATTCACACGCATGCGAGATGCTAAAACATAAATACTTACATTGTACTCCGTGCCAAACCAATAAACTAGTTAGCAAACATGCATGGTCCTAGTTCATGTGTAGAGTGGCAATGCAAGCATTGCAAAAATGCAATTAAGAGTAGCGCTCGGCTACCTAAGGCATGGCATGTGGAAATGCAGTCAATTGATGCACGTCATCATTTGAATCTGAGGTACAAAATGCAGTTAAGAATGATGCCGCCGAGCAATGCATGGTAAACAAAATGGATGAATGCACCTGCATAGCATAAGGCAATGCTAATTAAACGTGCCCTAATCTACCATCAAGCAAGAGCAGTAAATAAAAGGGAAGGAAAAGAAATGGGGATAGGACAGACACACAACTCACCCACACTTATTACAAATTTGCCTCGCCCCAGAGGGACAAATTAATAATACAAATTATTAACTACGCAAGCTAATAAATATTACAAATGCCTAATTATTACACAAATTAAACTAAGCATAAGAAAAACAGTAAACCGCCCTCGGGGGAGGGCAGATGCAGCGCATGCTCGGGTGTTGCTCGGAATCTCACGGCCATGCGTAGTCTGCCTCTGTTTTCTCCTGCTCTGGCCCCTCTGAAGACTACCAAAGTCTTCAAAGATGCCTCTCTGATACTGGGGGTTACCACGCGCTGAATCAAATTTACCACCGGCAGTGGTATGTGGTCCACGCGCACAAAATGGAGCTATCGGCCAGAAGAATAATTGCCGGTCGGCATGTACACTGCGGGTCGGCAAAGAATGCCTGAGAACCTGCACTCATAGAGCAGAGGACAGAACTTGCATGCAATACAATTTTTAAGCAATGTATGCCGATCATGCTCTTATCATGTTTGTAACTCAAGGTGCATGTGTCTCGATTCTCGGACGCATGCATCACGGCATTTCCATGCATGATGACCCAAAGAACCAAAGTGGTGCAACTTTCATGTTAAATGAAATTGCAACCAAACCAAACAACAAAGGCCCAATTCCTATCACCAAGTCAGGGATAAGGCATTGCATGCAATGTGCAATTGCAACCTAGGCATACAAGCTAAGGATGCACATGGCATGGCAAAACACTTATGCAAGCATACAAGCAAAACATGAGGTAATGTAAATTGATGGAAAAGTGGACTACACATGATTTAGGCATCTTCTAAATAGTGCTAAAACAATGGCCAAAGTGCATAATAAGGGACACAAACACATTACACACATGCACATTTGAAGGCCTAAATGCTTTATGCATCACAAGCACTACTTCTAAAGCACACTTAGGAGGGAATGATCATGGATAAATAATGCATTATAAGCCCTTGAAAACATGTAGGAAATGATGTCAAATAACCTACCATGCAAGCTATGCATGAGTCCAACCTAAGGACCTTAAAACCATGACCATATGATCATGATGCCAATGACCAAATTGAATCAAAACAGCCCCAAATCATGCAAAAGTAAGCCTCAAGAACCCTTAGATATGGCATCCAGAATGAACCTAATCTTAAGGCAATATCACAATGGCATAAAACATTCGAAGGCATGAAACATCAATATCTTGAAAACATCAAAAAGGTCATGAAAATCAAGCATATGAGCATGATTTAAGAGGACTGAAATAACAGGGGATAGCCCAAACCACTAAATTGAATGCAAAGAATGCCATGCTATGCACTTCATACCTTAAGGCCAACAAGCCGGAATGCAAAGGAGCTTACTAGCATGCCAAATCCTACCAAAAACTAATGGACAGAAACCTCTAGCATGCAAAATAAGCACACAAGCTTCAGCAAGACTAAGCCTAAAACATGCTTACGAAACAAAGGCTAACAACCTAAGGCAATTAAGGCATCTAACATTGCATTAAAACTGGTAGGTATGCTAAGAAGCATGGTGTACCAAAACCAACCAACTCAAAGGTTATATCATGGCCTAATAAGCATGGATAACAGCCCAAGAAATAATACACTCTAACATGATGCTCTCGAGAGGGCCAAAAAGGTCCATTCAAGACAACAGGAGAGGGGGTGACCCTTCTTTTGGAAACATCAAGGCACATTCTCCACCACTGAAATCCCTCAAGATTTCAGTGTGAAGAGCCCAAACACCAAAGTCTCGAAACTTGCACAAAATAGCACAAAATGGGCCTTTCAAGGCCTAAGAGGGGTCCAAACACCTCCAAACCAAAAACAACACTCTTAATAAACAATCAAGAGGGCGAAAAAAAAGAACTTTTTTGTATTATAAAACCAAAGCTCAAAACGATTTTAAGACAGGTAAAAGTACGAATGCAGGATTTGGGGAATAAGGGGCTAGTTCTTACCCTTGAAGACCCCTTCACAATGATGCTCCACACCCTCCTTGGCTTGAAAACAACTCCAAAAACTTCAAAACCAACCTCTTAGAACCTCATATTTAAGTGAAGGTGAAACACTATGTGTTGTGTGCATAGTAAGGACACAAGTGCCACTTAAAACATCACACAAGGGGGAGAAATAGAGATAGAAAGTGTATGGTTTCTAAACCCTATGAACCAAAAACCCTAAAAATGGCTGTCTTAAAAATATCCTAGATCTCTCAAATCTTAACCCTAAAAGCCAGAGACAAGGCTGTCTCTCTATAGAGCTTCTTGTCCTTGTAAAGCTTACAAGACAAGCTTCAAAGAGGGAGATCCCTCCATACACGTGTATGGAGGAGGAGCAAAAAGCAAGAACAGCTGTGATAAAATATCTGCCAAAAGCAGATGCACAGTCGTCGGCCGCCAAAATGGCAATTTTAGGGCAAAAAGGAGTGTCGACCGGCAACAAATAGTGCCGACCGGCAACAAAATGTGGCCGATGGCAGCAAAAACCAGCCGGTGACCTCAGCCACTGCCGTGGTGTGTTGGGGATTGCCTCACAAGGCATCTCTGCCCTTCCAAGGCAAAAACAAGTGGTTTGGTGCAAAACCAGACACTAAACAGTCGAGTTCGGAGATCCTGAGACAAGGCGCGTGTAGCCGATGACCTCCGGAACTCCAAACGAACACAAACATGGATAAATCACCAGTGTTCCAAATGGTGACGTCCAAGTCTTGAGGACGGTCAAAAATGGGGTGTCTACACAAATGGGACTAGGGGGTTTTAAAGATCAATGGATGATAGTGTTATTTGAAGGTTGAAGATGAGTTTTTAGAGACGAGAGTGTCTAGATTTCAGGGTTTTGAAAATTTTTAGAGAGAAGAGATATGAAAAGTGGTTCAAAAAGTGACTTTTCGAAAATTGATATATGGCCCAGACTACTCGCGAGCGACCAAAAAAACTACTAAGCAAAAAAACACCACCTCCTAGTACTTTTGTAGACCTACAAATATTACTGGAGGTTTATAAAAGACCGCTCGAGCGAACTGACCAAATCTGGGCAACCAGTTCCTTTGAAGAAACAAATCCTGACCTGTTCCAACACGCAACCCACAATACTTAACAACCAATTCCAACAATGAATAAAGATGAACGAGATAATGAACAACCAAATAAGACAAAGAATTCCCAGCATCCAAAACAATCAACGGGTTGGGTCTAAACCAGAATCGTTATATCTTTGACTCTGCTTTCAAAATCACCATTCTTCTTTTCAACTCATATATGAGCATGAAGTAATTGATTTCTCTCCATTTCACATGTAGAAAATTGGCGATAAAACTCCATTTCATTTGGAGGAAACACTAACTTCCACTTGAGTTCCATGTGCTCTGCATACTTTTCTCTTCCCTTCTCTACTTAGCCTGAGCTTTGTGGACAACTTGACTGTTCATTTTGTCAGAGAAAACTCGGCTTATACAACATCTTATATGTTTCATGAAGAGTTACCCATCCAGTTCTCTTCTTTCGCACTTGAAGACTCACTACCATCTAAGTCCCTGAAGGTGAAACTTTTCAGTGCTTTTATTGTCCAAAGATGAATTTCCATCCGAAGAACCAAACATTTGATGCAGGGCGGCGATGGGAGGTACCATGAGATTCACATTAGAACTTGCATCCTATAGGATAGACTTTAACCAAATCCATGCTTCTTCGGCCATCTCACAATGGAAATTAGGGTTCACTCATCTCACGAGATAGCACCTCATATTACCTGCTTAATGCTCTTGAGTTGTGTACCAAAGTGTGCAACTCGAGTTCACTCCATTGCTTCTTGAGGAATTCAAATTCTCAAGTTTGTTGCGCAAGTCAAGTTCATATGGCATCTCAAACCCTTTTCTATAATCCTCCATAGGCTTGTATTGGAATGGCAATATACAGTCTCAATTGAACACCCCAAGTATAAGTATTCATACCATCAAAGAAAGAGAGGGCGGAAACTTCTGGCCATAAGCATACTTCAACTTGCCCTTGAATATATCCATTCATCCCTTACTACGGAAACCCCCAAAAAAGTAAGAAATTTGGTTATGCCTTTCCTTCGCCTCGAGCCTCGTTGTACTTTCATGCATATCATACCTGATTCATCGTCCCAAGTAATAGCAAAGGGCTTTCCCTCTTCCTTAATCGATCAGGGGACTCTTGATTATGATTCAAAAAATCTAAGAACCCCTGAGATATTTGATTTCTGATTATGATTTAATTTTTAAAACAATGAATAGCAATTCTCAATGAAACTATCAACAACAAATTGACACAATGATTTAATGTGAAACAAACATAATTAGACTCTCCAATGTGATAAAAAAAACCATGGTAAGCCACAAACAATACCACAAGAAGACCAAAAAAAAAAAAAAACATTTATGTACGAAACCCTCATATACCTAGTGAATCCACGCTCGAATTGAACCAAACTCGATCTGCCACTCCACCACCGTCTGTACCTTAGAATTGCTTTGCCCAACGTTGAAATCCATAACGCTAATGTTGATTCCATACGATGAGCCACCTGGAATCCACCAAAGCTCAGGCCCAAGTTTTCAGAATCCCCTGAATGAATTCACTCTCTCTTTTCGTGAATAAAAGGAACAAAAACAACCCTTGAATGATAGTCAATTACGAAGCCCATTGATCCAATTCAATCACCTCAATCATCAAAGGAAATAATACATAAACATCCTACCACTATAGAACACTTTATTTTCTCTTCCTCTCTAAGAATCTGGACTGCGTAAAAGCTAAAAATAGCAAAACAAACGCACTATTACTAAACAGAGCCCATGATGACTGATCGAGGGGCACTCACTATACGCGCTCGAGCAGTGTGACTAAAGGTGTGCTCACATATAGGCCAACCACTCGAGCGCAACATTCTACCTCTCAAGCAATAAAACATGTTTCCCAAAAGTTTCGAATGCAGAAGAGATACAGATGAACCACTTCGCCACTTGAGCTCATAAAAGACCGATTTGATCCTCGTTTGATGGTCTGAATCTTGGACCCGACTGAAGTGGCCTTTCGGACTTACTTTCTTTCCTATTCGGTACCTTGCTGTTTTGTGCCGCTTGATGTTTTGAGAGTTTGGACTTGTTAATCCGACTTAACGTTAGACGATTTAAATATTTTGAGTTTCGGGCATAGGACGAATTGAGGGACGGGATCACCTGAGAAGACAGGCCGAGTGGGTGGAATCGCACGTGCAGGGGCTTTGGCAGCACATACGGATTAGGATGGGAGGGGCTGCATGTGGGGATTGAGCTGGGTTGAATTTTTTGGTTTTGTAGTTAATCACGTGGCAATGGGAAAATTCCGCACGTGCGGAAAGGGCTCCGCATGTGCGGGCCAGAAGCGTGAACTGCCTCATTTTTTGTGTCTTTTTTAGCTATGTTTTGATCGTTGTTCCCTTTCCTTTCATTTTCAGAAATATCTCTCTCTCTCTCTAAAATCTTTCTCTTTTTTCTCTCATCCCTTTTCTAATCAAACCTTAAAACTTTACATTTTCTTTTGATCCAAGAGAATGCCATCGGGATTTTGGTAATAGTCTTTATCAAAATACAAGAAAAAAAATAACCCGGAAAAAGGGCCCTTCGTTTGACCGTGGAGATCGAATCTGGCCAAAGTTAATTTTTGGCTTTTTCTCCTCTTCTCTCTTTAAAGTAAGGATTTCTTTGATCTTTTCATAATAACCCGTCGTATAGATAGGACCACCTGGTAGGTTTATTGCATTAAGCCATTTGTATGGGATTTTCGAAAATCATGATAGGGGATCTTAAAACTTGATATTGAGATTGAGATTTTTGTGAAATTGATTGGTTGTTTGGGTTAATTGGGGAGTGTTTTTAACATTGTTGTGTTGGGAAAGAGGTAAAACCCTCAATTTTTGTATAATGCCTAATGGGTAAAAAAGGGTTAAAATTATGAAATTAAGTCATGTTATAAATTAAGGATTTTGATTAATGATTTGTAATTAATTTGAGGACTCTAATTGGTGTCATGAATTAGCATTAACTTGTGTTGGTTTGATTGTAGTTGAATATAACGAATTGGTAGCTTGTTCAATTCGAAAACGGGGAGGAGAGGGTTAACATGAGATTTGAATCATTTGGTTTACACTTTTTTTTGGTTGAATTTGAGTGGAATTATTGACTTGGTTATCCAGTGATTGGGTTTTTGGTAATGAAGGAAAATATTTTTTTTTTAGTTGGTTGTATTGCGTGAATTGAATTGTGGAAGAAGAGAAAATTATACTCTTTTGCATTGGAAAGAACTTTAGGGGAATTTGGAAAACCTTGAATATTATTGTTTTGTTGCGACTTAAATGCCTCATAAAAATTAGATAATTGTATTACGTGTGTTTAATACATTTTGTTTAGAGGTTTTTTCCTTGGATTGTTAGAGAATGACATTGTGATGTTGAAAGAATTATGTGTGGTAGTATACTCGAGTTTATTTATGCTTGTTGTACAAAGTGATGGTTTGAAATTTGCCACGCGCGAGACATATGAGGTAACAGTCTTCTAGCTAGTGCTTTGGAGGACTTGGCCGCATTTAAGAATAAGAGGTACCAGTTACCTCCTTTGCGATGAACCGGGTGTTATTCGTCTCGGTTCTTCTTGTTTAAACGCTTGGGTTTGCTATGTTAAGGTGTCGGGTTCAACCGGGAGATTTGCTAACGTTGGGTTTGTTGTATTTCAACTTATTTTCAGGGGTCCGTACTTTTATTTATATTTCTGCTGTCAAGTTCCTCATGCCTTTGGAAGGTGGAGGTGGCGTCTGGGTGTCCTGTGTTGAGCAAAATATTCTCTGGCGGCGAGGCAGAGCCGCAGCGTGCAGGAGGGTGAGGCCGCAATGTGCGGAAGGCGGGAAGTTCAGGGCAACACTGAATATATGCAGGTGAGGAGGGAAGGGCGGAGGAAGAGCACGGCACGTGCGGGGGTGAGAAGTTTGCACGTTGCGGAGGGAGTTGGCCGCACTGGAGAGTGGGTGCCGCTGTGCGGGATGGATTTGAATCCGAATCTTCTGCTTTTATTTCTTCTTGGGTTGAGTGTATATCACTTTTATAACACCACTTTCTCAGTCTAAAAATCATCTTTTGCTCCTCCTTCTCTCTAGAAACCTCCACCAAACTTTAAACTCTTGATTTCTCCCATCCATTGGGAATTTTGATCCTAATATTCTTCTCAATCTTGGGAGCTACGTGAGAGCCTTCGTTGTGTTGCGGTGAAGATCGTGGTTTCAACACCGTGATTTTAGGGGTTTTCATTCATTTCCTTCTCCAAATCTTGATGTAGGGATTTTTTGAGTTATATATATGGTTTTTTGCAGATTTAGTTGATTTCAAAACTTCTTTTGGTAGCTTTGAAACTTGATTGTTGACTCAAGATGTGAAGTGATTTTAAAAAGTGGGTTTACCTCTTGTTCCTTGAGATAACCCTCCCTAGAGTCTTGAAGGTTCATGATTGGGGAAAAAAATGCTTTTGTGGGCGTTTCTTTCAAATGATTGGGTGTCCTTTTGTTCGTGGTAGAAAACTTGAAAATTGGGGTTTTAAAAGGTGTTGAGAACACATGGTTGACATGTTAATATATTATTTTTGTGTGCCAAAATGAGTAAAAGATGGGAAAATTTCTTATTTATATATGATGAGGTTTCAGTGAAATATGAAGAATTGTTGATATGGAAGTTGTTGTTCAATTTGCTATAAGTCTTGAAATGACTAAATTGTTGGGATTGCATGAGTATGGAACGTGTTATTTATTGATGGATTAAATGAAATTGTGGTTATTCTGCGAGATGGGTATTGAAAGAGAGAAATAGAAATTTGATTATTATGAATTGTTGTTTGAGATAATCGAAAGTGGAAAACGTTATGTGGCATGAATTTTGTTTGCCATTGCATATCCATTTTATTGGTCATTACAAATTTCTGAATTGAGTTTTGGAAGCTTTTACATTGAAAAAGAAAGTTTTTAAAATAAATTTTTTATGGAATCAACTGGAGTAATAAGTTGGTAAGTCCGAATAGGAGGTGTAGATGAAATTGACTAAGTGCCTTGAGAGTCCAGGGAGACAGACGAAAACAAGCGTTGGAAGAGGTGCCAAGCTTCCCTTCCGGTAGCAATCGGTAAAGTGGGGTTTCTGGTAGTGCTAGCTATGCCTACTTGCAGAGACACAACCTAAGAGATTACCTGAGTCCGTATTTACTGCCCCTTGACTAAAATTGATAAATTTTTTGAATTGTTTTAGATTTCAAGTGATCATTGAGCTTGATGGTTTTCGAAAGATGTAAATGTGAATTTCTTTCAAAGGCATAGCATGACTGTGGATTTCATTTGGTGAAGCTTGTCGTATTAATATACCTATTATCTTTGGTAAAGAGTTTCCTACTGGTGCTTTTTGCCTTCATCTATGGAAATCTTTGATGCAGGAAAAGATCGTGGTTGCATTCGCAACTACTCCAGCGGTTCGTGAGATGTATATGTTGAGAGACCAAGGCTCTTGTTTTTGTTGTGATTAATTTTGGCTAGCACAGGGCTATAATGTATGGCGTCGAGAGACCATTCTTGTGTAACCGGGCTTTAAACCTTGGAATTTGGTATGCCCTTGAGGGTATTGTATCTTTTTGATTTGAATGTTCTACAGTTTATAGATTCATTTGTACTAGAAATTCATTGAATGTATATAACATGTGGAATTATTCTGTATGAATTACATGATTATGTAATGCAAATGTTGGGGGATTTATTTGGGTTATCAATAAAGGCCATAGGTTAGCTGTACTATATTTTGAAAATTTTTTTGGGGTCTTTATAACTTGTACTCCAGGGTGACTGGGTTTAAATACTCGGCGCTCGCGGGAAAAGTGTTGTTTTACCATATGGTCTCATTTCGCATGATTATGAGATGTTTTGTATTTTTGACATATGTGATATCATGCTTATATGACTATGATGGGTAGTGGGATTGGACTTGTAGATGTTGTTTGTGCCTATTTAAGTCCCTTGAGGTCTTATTAGAAGGGTACTTTGGATCAATACTCTCCTACTAAGAATTAGTTGATTTTTCGTTTGGGACGGATTTCATGCATAAAAGGATAATCCGATGTGCTTTACATGACTAAGTGTTTAATGTGGAGTGAAATTAAAATTGTCTTATGGTTAGAAGAAATATATCGAATTGTGTGTGGTCAAACGTGTGAGGACAAGTTGCGAGCACATGTGGGTCGGGCTAAATTTATATCTTGTCCGTTATTAGGATGTTAAGAAGAGGTCAAGGCCGTGGTGGTAGATGGGAGCGCGTGTTAGTGCTCGTCGAGGTTGTGATGAAGTACCAGTCCATGAGGTTCCAGTGCAAGATTGAGGGGTTCGGCCAAGGCCCGTGCAGCCGACGCAAAGCGGGCCAAGCTAATGTGGCCGAGCAAGTGGGGCAAAGTGGGAATTTCAAAACAATGGGTTCAAACCGCAATGGGTTGCCCTAGCCCAAAGAAAATGGCGGAGGCCTTAAGGGGAATCAAATTGAAACCAATATTGAGGGCGGAGAACCAAGCAGAGAAGAATGCCGTAAAGAGACAAGGGCGGAGTTTTCTCTAACTTAGAGAATTTTTCCAACGCGGATGAGTTTCATGGTGGTCCCAAGGCCTAAGAAAGTTAGAATTGAGTGGCTTGTGAGCAAACGGGTTTGAAGACATTTGAAATTCTTCACAATTGGAGAAGATTTATAACAATCTAAAGGGTGAACTCTAGCGGAGTTACTATCTCAAGGGGGATCGAAAAGCCAATAGTGAAAGTTACGCTAAGGGGTAGAGTGGAGTCGACGTGGGGAAAGCCTTTGTTGTTTTTTCCTTTCCAAAGATAAGTATTCTACCTCCCAACTGCTAGGGAGAGGTTGAGGCAAGAATTTTCAACCACATCAAGTAACTTTAATTATATGGTCTGGCCGAGTTTGAAAGGCGACTTCTTCTACGTTTTGTCCCGAGTTTTGGTGCACTGTA
>NW_021027404.1:52225-80013 GCF_004153795.1 Camellia sinensis
TTGCTTCAAGTCAGGGACCAGGACTGATTTTTTCCATCGGCCTCTATGGGACTGCATCGTGCTCAATTGGACCTCATCGGCCATAGGTTGGCCAAAAGTGAACCTTATCGGCCTCAAATGTTAGCCGATCAGCTAAAAATGTCCAGAAAGCCCAGAATTGGCAGATATTTCTCCTCCAACTGTTTCCAGCTTGTGCCACCTGTCCTAGCTCTGATATTTTTGACCAAGCTTGATATTTTGCTATATAATGAAGCCTTATCTAATCTACCATCAAAGCAGGTAAATAAAAGGGAAGAAAGAAGTGGGGATTGGAAGACATACACACCACTCACCCACACTTATTACAAATTTGCCCTCGCCCAGAGGGACCAAATAAATAATACAAATTAATTAACTACGCAAGCTAATTAAATATTACAAATTGCCTAATTAATTAACAAATTAACTAAGCTAAGAAAAACAGTAAACCGCCTCGGGGGGAGGGCCAGATGCAGCGCATGCTCGGGTGTTGCTCGGAATCTCACGGCCATGCGTAGTCTGCCTCTGTTTTCCCTGCTCTGCCCTCTGAAGACTACCAAAGTCTCAAAGATGCCTCTCTGTATACTGGGGTTCACCACCGGCTGAATCAAATTACCACCGGCAATGGTATGTGGTCACCGGCACAAAATGGAGCTATCGGCAGAAGAATAATTGCCGGTCGGCAATGTACACTGCCGGTCGGCAAAGAATGCCTGCAGAACCTGCAACTCATAGCAGCAGAGGACAGAACTTGCATGGCAATACAATTTTAAGCAATGTATGCACTGATCATGCTCCTTATCATGTTTGTAACTCAAAGGGGCATGTGTCTCGATTCTCGGACCATCAATCACGCATTTCCATGCATGATGACCCAAAGAACCAAGTGTGCAACTTTCATGTTAAATGAAATGCAAACCAAACAAACAAACCAAGGCCCAATTCCTATCACCAAGTCAAGGGATAAGGCATGCATGCAAGATGCAATGCAACCTAGGCATACAAGCTAAGGATGCAACATGGCATGGCAAAACACTTATGCAAGCATACAAGCAAACATGAGGTATCAAGTGTGCAACTTTCATGTCAAATGAAATGTAAACCAAACAAACAAACCAAGGCCCAATTCCTATCACCAAGTCAAGGAATAAAGCATGCATGCAACATGCAATGCAACCTAGGCATACAAGCTAAGGATGCAACATGGCATGGCAAGACACTTATGCAAGCATACAAGCAAACCTGAGGTAATGCAAATTAATGGAAAGGTGTACTTACATATGATTTAGGCATCTCTAAATAGGCCTAAAACAATGGCCAAAGTGACCAAAATAAGGGACCAAACACATACACACATGCACATGTTGAAGGCCTAAATGCTTAAGCATCAAAAGACTACTTCTAAGCACACTTAGGAGGGAATGATCATGGATAAATGACATGCATTATAAGCCTTGAAAACATGTAGGAAATGATGTCAAATTGACCTACCAATGCAAGCTATGCATGAGTCCAAACCTATGGACCTAAAACATGACCATATGACTCATGATGCAAATGACCAAATTGAATCAAAACAGCCCCAAATCATGCAAAAGTAAGCCTCAAGAACCACTTAGATGGCATCCAAATGACCTAATCTTAGAGGCATACACAATGGCATACACAATGGCATAAACATGAAGCATGAAACATCAATTCTTGAAACATCAAAAAGGTCATGAAATGCAAGCATATGAGCATGATAAGAGGACAGAAATAACATGGTGGATAGTCCCAAACCACTAAATTGATGCAAGAATGCCATGCTATGCATTCATACACTTAAGGCCAACAAGCCGGAATGCAAAGGAGCTATACTAAGCATGCCAAATCCTACCCAAACAACTATGGACAGACCTCTAGCATGGCAAAATAAGCACACAAGCTTCACAAGACTAAGCCTAAAACATGCTCGAACAAAGGCTAACAACCTAAGGCATATTAAGGCAATAACATGGCATTACATGGTAGGTATGCTAAGCATGCATGGTGTACCAAAACCAACACACATCAAGGTTATATCATGGCCTAATAAGCATGGATAACAGCCAAGATATGATCAATACACACTCTAACATGATGCTCTCTCAAGAGGCCAAAAAGGGTCCATTTCAAGGACAACAAGGAGAGGGGGTGACCCTCCCCTTTTGGAAACATCAAGGCACCATCTCCACCACTGAAATCCCTCAAGATTTCAGTGGTGAAGAGGCCCAAACACCAAAGTCTCGAAACTTGCACAAAATAGCACAAAATGGGGCCTTTCAAGGCCTAAGAGGGGTCAAACACCTCCAAACCAAAAAACACTCTTAATAAACAATCAAGAGGGCTAAAAAAAAAGAACTTTTTTGTATTATAAACCAAGCTCAAAAACGATTTTAAGACAGGTAAAAGTACAATGCAGGATTGGGGAATAAAGGGGCTAGTTTCTTACCCTTGAAGACCCCTTCACAAATGATGCTCCAACAGCCCTCCTTGGCTTGAAAACAACTCCAAAACTTCAAAACCAACCTCTTAGAACCTCAGTATTTAAGTGAAGGTGAAACACTATGTGTTTGTGTGCAATAGTAAGACACAAGTGCACTTAAACACACACAAGGGGGAGAAATAGAGATAGAAAGTGTATGGTTTCTAACCCTAGAACTCAAAACCCTAAAAATGGCTGTCTAAAAATATCCTAAGTCTCTCAAGTCTCTAACCCTAAAGCCAAGAGACAAGGCTGTCTCTTATAGAGCTTCTTGTCTTGTAAAGCTTACAAGACAAGCTTCCAAAGAGGGAGATCCCTCCATACACGTGTATGGAGGGGAGCCAAAAGCAAGACAGCTGTGATAAAATATCTGCAAAAGCAGATGCACAGTCGTCGGCCGGCCAAAAATGCAATTTTGGCAAAAAAGAGTGTCGACCGGCAACAAATAGTGCCGACCGGCAACCAATAGTGCCGACCGGCAACAAAATGTGCCGATGGCAGCAAAAACCAGCCGGTGACCTCTAGCCACTGCCGGTGGTGTGTGGGGATGCCTCACAAGGCATTCTCTGCCCTTCCAAGGCAAAACACAAGTGTTTGGTGCAAAACCAGACACTAAACAGTCGAGTTCGGAGATCCTGAGACAAGGCGCGTAGCCGAGACCTCCGGGAACTCCAAACGAACACAAACATGGATAATCACCAAGTGTTCCAATGGTGACGTCCAAGTCTTGAGGACAGTCAAAAATGGGGTGTCTACACAAAGGGACTAGGGTTTAAAGATCAATGGATGATAGTGTATTTGAAGGTTGAAGATGAGTTTTAGAGAGAGAGTGTCTAGATTCAGGGTTTTGAAATTTTTAGAGAGAGAGATATGAAAAAGTGGTTCAAAAAGTGACTTTTCGAAATTGATATACGCGCAGACTACTCGAGCGACCAAAACACTACTCAAGCAAAAAACACCACCTCCTAGTACTTTTGTAGACCTACAAATATACTGGAGGTTTATAAAGACCGCTCGAGCGAACTGACCAAAATCTGGGCAACAGTTCTATTGAAAAACAAACTCCTGACCTGTTTCAAACGCAACCACAATACTTAAACAACCCAATTCAACAATGAATAAGATGAACGAGGATATGAACAACCAAATAAGACAAAGAATCCCAGATCCAAAACAATCAACGGGTTAAGTCTAAACCAGAATCGTTATATCTCTGACTCTCTTTTAAAATCACCATTCTTCTTTTTCAACTCATAATGAGCATGAAGTAATTGATTTCTCTCCATTTCACATGTAGAAAATTTGGCGATCAAAGACTCCATTTCATTTGGAGAACACTAACTTCCACTTGAGTTTCCATGTGCTCTTGCTATACTTTCTCTTTCCCTTCTCTACTTAGCCTGAGCTTTGTGGACAACTTGATGTTCATCTTTGTCAAGATGAAACTTCGCTTATACAACATCTTATATGTTTCATGAAGAGTTACACCATCCAGTTCTTCTTTCGCACTTGAAGACTCACTACCACCATCTAAGTCCCTGAAGTGAAACTTTCATTCTTTATTGTCCAAAGATGAATTTCCATCCGAAGAACCAACATTTGATGCATGAGGGATGGAGGTACCATGAGATTCACCATTAGAACTTGCATCCTTATAGATAGACTTTAACAAATCCCATGCTTCTTCGGCCATCTCACAATGAGAAATATAGGTTCACTCATCTCACGAGATAGCACCTCATATTACCTCTAATGCTCTTGAGTTGTATCCAAAGTGTTGCAACTTGAGTTCACTCCATTGCTCTTGAGGATTCAAATTTCTCAAGTTTGTTGCCAAGTCAAGTTCATATGGCATCTCAAACCCTTTTTCTATAATCCTCCATAGGCTTGTATTGAATGGCAATAAATACAGTCTCAATTGAACACCCCAGTATAAGTATTCATTACCATCAAAGAAATGAGGGGCGGAAACATTCTGGCCATAAGCATACTCAACTTGCCCCTTGATATAATCCATTCATCCCTCTACTACGGAAACCCCCAAAAAAGTAAGAAATTGTTTATGCCTTTCTTCGCCTCGAGCCTCGTTGTTACTTTCATCATTATCATACTCTGATTCATCGTCCCAAGTAATAGCAAAGGCTTTCCTCTTCCTTAATCGATCAGGGGACTCTTGATTATGATTCAAAAATCTAAGAACCCCTGAGATATTGATTTCTGATTATGATTTAATTTTAAACAATGAATAGCAATCTCAATTAAACTATCAACAACAAATTGACACAATGATTTAATGTGAAACAAACATAATTAGACTCCTCCAATGTGATAAAAAAAACCATGGAAGCCACAAAACAATCCACTAAGAAGACAAAAAAAAAAAAAAATTATGTACGAGAACCCTCAATTACCTAGTGAATCCACGCTCGAATTGAACCAAACTCGATCTGCCACTTCCACCACCGTCTGTACCTTAGAATTGCTTTGCCCAACGTTGAATCCATAACGCTAATGTTGATTCCATGACGATGAGCCACTCTGGAATCCACCAAAGCTTCAGGCCCAAGTTTTTCAGAATCCCCTGATGAACACCTCTCTCTTTTCGTGAATAAAAGAACAAAACAACCCTTGATGATAGTCAATACGAAGCCCATTGATCAATCAATCACCCTCAAATCATCAAGGAAAATAATACATAAACATCCTCCACTATAGAACACTTTATTTTCTCTTCCTCTCTAAGAATCTGGACTGGTTAAAAGCTAAAAATAGCAAACAACGCACTTTATACTAAACAGAGCCATGATGACTGTTTGAGCACTCACTATACCGCTCGAGCAGTGTGACTAAAGGTGGTGCTCACATATAGGCCAACCACTCGAGCGCAACATCTACCTCTCAAGCAATAAAACATGTTTCCCAAAAGTTTAGAATGCAGGAAGAGATACTAGATGAACCACTTCGCCACTTGAGCTCATAAAAGACCGATTGATCCTCGTTGTGATGTCCTGAATCTTGGACCCGACTTGAACGTGCCTTTCGGACTTACTTTCTTTTCCTATTCGGTACCTTGCTGTTTTGTGCCGCATTGATGTTTGAGAGTTTGGACTTGTTTAATCCACTTAACGTTAGACCGATTTAAATATTTTGAGTTTCGGGCATAGGGACGAAATTGAGGGGACCGGGATCACCTTGAGAAGATCAGGCCGAGTGGGTGGAATCGCACGTGCAGGGGCTTTGGCAGCACATACGGATTAGGGATGGGAGGGCTGCATGTGCGGGATTGAGCTGGGTTGAATTTTTGGTTTTGTATTAATTGCACGTGCAATGGGAAAATTCCGCACGTGCGGAAAGGGCTCCGCATGTGCGGCCAGAAGCGTGAACTGCCTCATTTTTTGTGCTTTTTTAGCTATGTTTTGATCGTTGTTCCCTTTTCCTTTCATTTTCAGAATATCTCTCTCTCTCTCTAAAATCTTTTCTCTTTTTTTCTCTCATCCCTTTCTATCCAAACCCTTAAAACTTTACATTTTCTTTTGATCCCAAGAATCCATCGGGATTTTGGTAATAGTTCTTTATACCAAAACTACAAGAATACCGAAGGCTTCGTTTTGACCGGTGGAGATCGAATTCTGGCAAAGTTAATTTTTGGCTTTTCTCCTCTTCTCTCTTTAAGGTAAGGATTTCTTTGATCTTTTTCAATACCTCGTCTATAGATAGACACATGGTAGGTTTTATTGCATAAAGCCATGTTGTTATGGATTTTTCGAAAATCATGATAGGGGATCTAAAACTTGATATTTGAGATTGAGATTTTTGTGAAATTGATTGTTGTTTGGGTTAATTGGGGAGTGGTTTAACATGTTTGTGTTGGGAAAGAGGTAAAACCCTAATTTTTGTAATAATGCCTAATGGGTAAAAAGGGTTAAAATTATGAAATAATCATGTTATAAATTAAGGAATTTGATTAATGATTTGGTAATTAATTTGAGACTAAATTGGGTGTCATGAATTTAGCATTAACTTTGTGTTGGGTTGATTGTAGTTGAATATAACGAATTGGTAGCTTGTCAATTAGAAAAGGGGAGGAGAGGGTTAACATGAGATTTGAATCATTGGGTTACACTTTTTTTTGAGTTGAATTTGAGTGGATTATGACTTGGTTATCCATGGATTGGGTTTTTGGTAAATGAAGGAAATGAGTTTTTTTTTTTTAGTTGGTGTATTGTGAATTAGGAATTGTGGAAAGAAGAGAAAATTATAACTCTTTTGCAAATTGAGAAAGAACTTTAGGTGGAATTTGAAAACCTTTGAATATTATTGTTATTGTTGGACTTAATGCCTCATAAAAATTAGATAATTGTATTACGTGTGTTTAATACATTTTGTTTAGAGGTTTTTTCCTTGGTCATTGGTAGAGAATGACATTGTGATGTTGAAATGATTATGTGTGTAGTATACTCGAGTTATTTATGCTTGTTGTACAAAGTGATGGTTTGAAATTATGCACGCGCTGAGAATATGAGGTACCAGTACCTTCTAGCTAGTGCTTGGAGAACTTGGCCGCATTAAGAATAAGAGGTACCAGTACCTCCTTGCGATGACCGGGTACGTTATTCGTCTCGTTCTTCTTTGTTTAACCTTGGGTTTGCCTATGTTAGAGTGTCGGGTCAACCGGGAGACTTGCTAACGGTTTGGGTTTGTTGTATTTCAAACTTATTTCAGGGTCCGTACTTTTATTTATTTCTGTGTCAAGTTCCTCATGCTTTGGAAGGTGGGAGGTTGGGTCTGGAGTGTCCTGTGTTGAGCAAAATATTCTTCCTGGCGGGAGGTCAGAGCCGCACGTGCAGGAGGTGAGGCCGCATGTGCGGAAGGCAGGGGAAGTTCAGGGTGCAACACTGTAATATATGCAGGTGAGGAGGGAAGTGCGGAGGAAGAGCACGGCACGTGCGGGGGTGAGAGTTGCACGTGCGGAGGGAGTTGCCGCACGTGAGAGAGTGGGTGCCGCATGTGCGGGATGGATTTGAATCCGAATCTCTGCTTTTTATTTCTTCTTGGGTTGAGTGTATATCACTTTTATACACCACTTTCTCAGTCTAAAATCATCTTTTGCTCCTCCTTCTCTCTAGAAACCTCCACCAAACTTCTTAAACTCTTGATTTCTTCCAATCCATTGGGATTTTGATCCTATATTCTTCTCAAATCTTGGAGAGCTACGTGAGAGCTTCGTTGTGTGCGGTGAAGATCGTGTTTCAACACCGTTGATTTTAGGGGTTTCATCTCATTTCCTTCTCCAAACTTGATGTAGGGATTTTCTTTGAGTTATATATATGTTTTTTTGCAAGATTTAGTTGATTTCAAAACTTCTTTTGGTAGCTTTGAAACTTGATTGTTGACTTCTTCTCAAATCTTGGAGAGCTACGTGAGAGCTTCGTTGTGTGCGGTGAAGATCGTGTTTCAACACCGTTGATTTTAGGGGTTTCATCTCATTTCCTTCTCCAAACTTGATGTAGGGATTTTCTTTGAGTTATATATATGTTTTTTTACAAGATTTAGTTGATTTCAAAACTTCTTTTCGTAGCTTTGAAACTTGATTGTTGACTCAAGAATGTGAGTGATTTTAAAAGTGGGTTTACCTCTTGTTCCTTGAGATAACCTCCTAAGAGTCTTGAAGGTTATTGATTGGGGAAAAAAAATGCTTTTGGAGAGTTTCTTTCAAATGATTTGGGTGTCTATGTTGTTGTGGTAAGAAAAACTTAGAAATTTGGGGGGGTTTTAAAAGGTGTTGAGAACACATGGTTGACATTGTTAATATATTATTTTGTGTGCCAAAATGAGTAAAAGATGGGAAATTTCTTATTTATATATGATGAGTTTCATGAAATATGAGAATTGTTGATATTGGAAGTTGTTGTTCAAATGTTGCTATAGTCTTGAAATGACTAAATTGTTGGGATTGCATGAAGTATGGAAACGTGGTTATTTATTGATGGATTTAAATGAAATTGTGGTTATCTTGCGAGATGGTATTGAAAGGAGAAATAGAAATTTGATTATTATGGAATTGTTGTTTGAGATAATCGAAAGTGGAGAAACGTTATGTGGCATTGATATTTGTTGCATTGCATATCCATTTTATTGGTCATTACAAATTCTGAATTGAGTTTGGAAGCTTTTACATTGAAAAAAGAAAGTTTTTAAATAAATTTTTATGGAATCACATGGAGTAAATAAGTTGGTAAGTCCGGATAGGAGGTGTAGATGAAATTGACTAAGTTGGCCTGAGAGTCCAGGGAGAAAGACCGAAAACACGCGTGGAAGAGGTGCCACTTCCCTTCCGGTTAGCAATCGGTAAAGTGGGGTTTTGGTAGTGCTAGCTATGCCTACTTGCAGACACCAACCTAGAGATTACCTGAGTCGTATTTACTGCCCCTTGAACTAAATTGATAATTTTTGAATTGTTTAGATTTCAAGTGATCATTGAGCTTGATGGTTTTCAAAAGATGTAAATGTGAATTTCTTTCAAAAGGCATAGCATGACATGTGGATTTCATTTGGTGAAGCTTGTATAAAATATATATACTTTGTTAAGAATTTCCTACTGAGCTTTATGCTCATCTTATGGAATTTTGATGCAGGAAAAGATGTGGTGATTCTGCCAAACTAGGGCGTGGATGTATATGTTGAGAGAACAAGGCTCTTGTTTTGTTGTGATATATTTTGCTAGCCAAGGGCTATAACTGTATGGGTTCGAGAGACCATTCTTGTGTAACCGGGCTTAAACCTTGGAATTTGTACGCCCTTGAGGGTATTTATCTTTTTGATTTGATGTTCTACATGTTATAGATTCATGTACTAGAAATCATTGAATGTATACTGACATGTGGAATTATTTTGTATGAATCTCATGATTATGTAATGCAAATGTTGGGGATTTATTTCGGGTTATCATAAAGAGCCATAGTTACTGTACTATTATTTTGAAAATTTTTTGGGGCTTTATAACTTGGTATCAGGGTGACTGGGTTTAAATACTCGGGCTCGCGGGAAGTGGTTGTTTTACCATAATGGTCTCATTTCGCATGATTATGAGGTGTTTTGTATTTTGTGACTATGTGATATCATGCTTATATGACTAGATGGGTATGGGATTGGACTTTTAGGATGTTGTTTGTGCCTATTAAGTCCCTTGAGGTCTTATTAGAAGGGTACTTGATCAATACTCGTCCTACTAAGAATTGTTGATTTTTCGTGGGACAGATTTCATCATAAAAGGATAATCCGTATGTGCTTACATGACTAAGTGTTAATGTGGAGTGAAATTAAATTGTCTATATGGTAGAGAAATATATAGAATTGTTGTGGTCAAACGTGTGAGGCAAGTTGCGAGCACATGTGGGTTCGTGTGCTAAATTATATATCTTGTCCGTTATTAGGATGTTAAGAAGAGGTCAAGGCCGTGGTGGTAGAGATGGGAGGCGTGGTATGCCTCGTCGAGGTGTGCATGAAGTACCAGTCCATGAGGTTCCAGTGCAAGATGAGGGGTTCGGCCAAGCCCGTGCAGCCGAGCAAGCGGGCCAAGCTAATGTGGCCGAGCAAGTGGGGCAAGTGGGAATTTCAAAACAAGTGGGTCAAACCGCAATGGGTGCCCTAGCCCAAGAAATGGCGGAGGCCTTAAGGGAATCAATGAACAATATTGAGGGCGGAGAACCAAGCAGGAGAGAATGCCGTAGAGACAAGGGCGAGTTTTCTAACTAGAGAATTTTTCCAAACCGGATGAGTTTCATGGTGGTCCCAAGCCTAAGAAAGTGAATGAGTGGCTTGAGCAAACGGTGAAGACATTTGAAATTCTTCACATTGAAGATAACAATCTAAGGGTGACTCTAGCGAGTTACTATCTCAAGGGGGATGCGAGCCAATAGTGAAAGTACGCTAAGGGTAGAGTGGAGTCGACGTGGGAAGCCTTTGTTGTTCCTTTCCAAGATAAGTATCTACCTCCCACTGCTAGGGAGAGGTTGAGGCAAGAATTTCAACACCTCAAGTAACTTAATATGTCCATGGCCGAGTTTGAGGCGACCTTCTCTAGTTTGTCCCAGTTTGCACTGGAGTTGGTGGCAACGGAAAAGCGTTGTTGTATTGAGTTTGAGAAGAAGTTAAGAACTAAGATCTTATTCAAGGTTACTGGAAATATGATTTGGAACTATCACTACAAGAAAAAACATTTTTCGCGACGAACATGTTTGGTCGCGAAAAGTACCATATTTGGTCGCTAAAACTTTTTCGCGACCAAAATATGTTGGTCGCGAGTTGGTCTCTAAAGCCTCGTGACAGATAGTTTTCTGCGAGCAAAAAAGCCTTTGGTCGCTAAAAGTGACCATTGGCGACCAACTTTTTTGGTCGCAGAAAGTCTAATTCATATTAGCCAAAAGGGAACTTTTAGCGACCAAAAAAAGTGACCATTGGCGACCAACTTTTTTGGTCGCGAAAAATCCAATTCATATTAGTCAATAGGGAACTTTTAGTGACCAAAGATAAGTTGGTCGCCAAAAGTCAGCGCTTTGACCCAAAAAAATTAATTCTTTTGTAATGCCTGGAACTTGAACTCCTGACCAAGGAGTCACCATGCACCCAATCCACCCTGCCAATAACATGCTTCTTGTTCATATTTGGCAGAGAAAATATATAACCCATAAAAATTGTGTTATATATTATTTTATAAAACTTTTAATGCCTAAACAGAAAAATAGCATGTAATTACAGTAGTATCTGTTTTTTTTAAAATTTATCCCGCCATAACTTTCCGCGACCAAATTGTTTTTTTGATCGCCAAAGGGTAATCTTCCTTGACCAAAAAAGCCTTTGGTCGCCAATAGTATACTTTCCGCGACCAACTTTTTTCTTTGGTCGCCAAAGGGTAATCTTCTGCGACCTAAAAAGCTTTTGGTCGCCAATAGGTATACTTTCCGCGACCAACTTTTTTTTTGGTCGCCAAAGGGTATACTTTCCGTGAGCAACATTTTTTTGGTCACCAAAAGGTGATCTTCCGCGACCAAAAAAGCCTTTGGTCGCCAATAGGTATACTTTCCGCGACTAACTTTTTTTTTGGTCGCCAAAAGGTGATTTTCAGTGACCAAAAAATTGTGGTCGCCAAAAGTTAGATTTTAGTAGCAGAAAGTGGACTATTTGCGACCAAAAAAAATAGGTGGTCACCAAAAGTGTTTTTTCTTGTAGTGTATGACGGTCTTGTGAAGGTGGCGGCACATATGGAGATTGCCGTGCAGGCTGAGGAGGAGAGACTTCGAGGTTTGAGGTTAGGAGCCAAGAGTCAGGGAGACTATAGACCTAACAAGAAGAGCAAGAGCACCTTTTCATCCCAGTCCCAACCATAGCAGTCTAGATCCACTTTTCCTTTGCCTAGTGTGGGCCCGGAAAAGAGTGCACCGAGTGGTTTTTCATGTTTCAAGTGTGGCCAACTGGGTCACAAGGCCTTTTCATGCCCACAGAAGGGGAGAGGGCAACAGATGTTACCACCACCACCACACTGATCTCAGAGTTAGTCCCAGAATAGAGGGCAAGGACTTACTTACTTTCAGTGCGGTCAGTCGGGACACATGAAGAGAGTTTGTCCGCAGTTGGGAGGCGCATCTGGCGTTTCAGGATCTAGGCAGACTCAAAGTCACCAGCAGACTCACTCAGTTCAGACCCCACGAGCTAATATCAGGGAGCCGCTTCGGCTTAGTCAGTGCAGCAGGCCTAAGCTCCGAGAGATGAGCAGGTTGACCAGAGGCCACAGGGGCCCATGTATGCTGTTATCGCGCCAGAGCAGTTACCAAGATCCTCAATTGTGAGAGATATTTTTGTTGCGTGCAATTCTTTGGCTAATGTGTTGATAGATAGAGGTGCGTCTCATTCATTTATATTTATTGCATTTGGTTCTGTATTGGGGTTATAGGTGGCACGGTTAGCGTCTTCGCTCAGAGTAGAGTCACCAGTTGGGGGTATGGTTGATTTAGACTGGAGATGTTGTGGTTGTGAGATAGAGGTTGCTGAGCATCGACTTCCGTTTGCTTTTGTGTTACTAGACATGTCGAGTTTTGATGTCATTTTGGGCATGGACTGGTTATCTTCTTACTGAGCTGTGATTGATTGTGACCATCAGAGAGTTACAGTGTGCACCTCGAGTGGTGATCGTTTTTATTCTCTGGGGGACCGAGTTGATAGGGTCTTGTCACCAGTTTTTGACCCTCGTCGTAGGAGCAAGCTTAGTGGCCTTCTTGCAACTCTTTTAGTTAATGACGGGGCCCGTGTTGAATTACCAAGGGTAGTTTGTGAATATCCGGATGTCTTTCCCGAGAATCTTACTAATTTGCCACCTTACCGAGAGATCGAGTTCTCCATTGACTTAGTGCCTGGTACAACACCGATTTCCATGGCACTATATAGATTTGCACCTGTCGAATTACATGAGTTGAAGATTCAACTCCAAGAGCTTTTAAGCAAGGGTTTTATTTGTCCTAGTACATCGCCTTGGGGTGCGCCGACTCTCTTTGCGAAGAAGAAGGATGGGTCATTGCAGTTGTGTATTGATTACCGCAAGTTGAACCGGGTTACGGTTAAGAACAAGTACCCTCCACCCTAAATAAATGATTTATTTAACCATCTTAGAGGGTCTCGCTTCTTTTCGAAGATAGATTTAAGGTCGGGGTATCATCAGCTGAGAGTTCGGGATGAGGACATCCAGAAAACGACCTTTTGTACGCGTTATGGCCACTATGAACTCCTTGTAATGCCTTTTGGGTTGATTAGTGCACTTGCTTCCTTTATGGATTTGATGAATCGAATTTTTTGAGAATTTTTGGATCGTTTCGTGGTCGTTTGTGTGGACGACATCTTAATTTATTTAACCTCCGAGGGGGAACACGAGGCTCACTTGTGGGTAGTGCTTGACTTGCTTAGGAGGCACTGATTATATGCCAAATTTGAGAAATGCGAGTTTTGGCTAAGCGAAGTCAATTTTTGGGGCACTTAGTGTCGAGAAAAGGGGTTACTCTAGACTCCTCGAAGATAGATACCGTGCAGGATTGGGGATAACCCAAAAATATTTTTGAGATCCGAAGTTTCTTAGGATTAGCGGGGTATTATTGATGTTTTGTAAGGGACTTCTCTAGACTAGCCGCACCTTTGACTAGGTTGACTAGGAAGAGTGTCAAATTTGTGTGGAGTGAAGCTTGTGGAAAGTCGTTCCAAGAACTTAAGACTAGATTGATTACCGTGCCGGTCTTGATAATTCGTAAAAGAGGTTTGGGTTACACCGTCTATTGTGATGTGTCTCGGGATGGGCTTGGTTGTGTCTTGATGCAAGGGGGAAAGGTTGTGGTCTACGGTTCACGACAGTTGAAAACTCATGAGAAAAATTACCCCACCCATGATTTGGAATTAGCGGCAGTAATTTTTTCCTTGAAAATTTGGAGACATTATTTGTATGGCGAGAAGTTTGAGGTTTCCTCCAATCGTAAGAGTCTAAAGCATTTGTTTTCTCAAAAAGACTTGAATTTACGCCAATAGAGATAGATGGAATTTATGAAGGATTATGACTTTGAGTTACAATATTATCCGGGGAAAGCCAATGTAGTGGTCGATGCTTTGAGTCGGAAATCTGTGAGTAGTTTGGCACGTGTGGCCATTCGGGAATGGGTTATGCTTGGTGATATTGACAAGTTTAATTTGCACTTGGGTGAATCCGACGAGAGTGCTACCTTGTTTACCTTGAGTGCTCAACCTACCTTGATTAGTACGGTCATAGAGGCACAACAAGAGGACCGTGAAGTGGAGTCAATCTGTGATAGAATCTCCAATAGAAAGGAAGAGAAGGGTTTGAACATTCACTCAGATCTGAGTGTACATTATTGTAAACACCCTATTTTTGACCGACCTTAAGACTTAGACGTCACCAGTTGAGCGCTCGGTGATGTTGCATGTTGTGCTCGTTCTGAGGTTTCAGAGTCTCGGCTGCGAGCCTTGCCTCTAGACTTTGGGGCTCTTTTTGTGCTTTGCCTCGGTTTGCGAACCGAGTCCTGTTTTCTCCGTTTTCTCTTACCGAAGGGAGGGAGAGGACTCATAGACCATCTCTCAATGGCCGTAGGCTACGTTTCGTGGTCGTAGGCCATTTTTCCCGTTTGGAGCCCGGTTTTTGGTTTTCGGAGCCGTCGGCCATGTGCCTTGGTTCGGGACTGCTTAACTACCTCTAATTGCTCCGATTTTTGGCACACATCTTATTTCCTCCCTTTAGAGGAACACTGCGGCCCGGGAGACCACCTTCGTGGTCATACGCCACTTCCGGTGCCTAACAGCCTGTTTTTGGGGCCCCGAACAGCGCGTTTTTGCCCCCGAACCTTCGTTTTGCATCCGTTTTGGTCCATTTTTGGTAGAAATCCTATTTTCACTATTAGGAGAGTGGTAGGATGGTGGCCGGCCACCTATTCCCCTGAAAAGTCAGTTTTTTCATTTTCTCTCTCCAAAAGCCGATTTTTCTGACAGAAAGTTGATTTTTTCTACTTTTGAGCCATATTTTCTGGCTTTTCATACCACCATGGTGATCTACTCATCTGGGAGGCCACCAATATGGATAGGCCGGCCAGAAATTCTTCTTGACCCTTTTGAACCTTGCTCAAAAGGTAGCTTTTCTCTCTCTAGGGTCACTTTTTCTGGTTTTTCTCTACACAGCTGTATTCTACTCATCTAGGAGGCCACCTTTCTGGGGAGGCCACCTTTCTGGGTAGGCCGACCAGCAATTTTTGTTGACCCTTTTGACCCCTGGTCGGCTGACTAGGGGGGGTGGCTGGCCGGCCACTTGAACTGGCCGGCCTGCTTCTTGCTTTTTGCCCTCTCTGAATGCATCACAGTTGTGCCAGCTGTGAGGCAATTGGACCATCCTCCATACACGTGTGTGGAGGATATGTGAAGCCCTTTTGGGATATTTTGGAGCCTCTCCTCTATAAAGGGGAGGCTGATCTTCTTGGGAAGGGTTGAACACCTTTGAAGGCTTACAACTCTCTTTCTCTCTCTCTCTCTCTCTCTATATATCTCTACATTTGAGCCTCCAAACCCTAGTTTTCTTGGACCATTTTGCACTACAATCCTTAGCACCACACCTCCTCCATCCATTCCAGCACTTTGGGACTGATTTGCAAGGGTTGAAGGTTCACCAACTTGGTCCAAAAAATCCAACTTTGCTGCTCTTCAAGGGTAAGCACCTACTTCCCTTAAACTTGCATTTTTTTGCTCCATTGATTAGCCTTACTTGCAAGTATTTCTAGACTTTGTCATAAACTAAACTCTTGAATATTGATTAAGGACACTTTTCCGTTTGAGGTCTCCTACATCCTTGTATGCTTTATCCCTCTTTGTAGGCCTATTTTGCATCATATCTTAGCCCTACTTGTGAGCATTTTTGAGATTTTTCATAAACTTGAAAAAGTTTCCTTTTGAGCTTATAAACATGTTTGTTTAAGATACTTTCTCTGTTTGGGGTCATCTACCCCCTTTCATGCCTTATTTCCTCATGTTTTGAGCTATGCATGTGAGCACTTGCATTGGCCTTGATTTGGCCTTTTAGCCACTGAAATCCAGTGGATTTTCAGTGGCTTAGATGTGCCTTTGAGCTTCAAAATCATAGAGGGGTGACCAAAACCCTAATT
Source organism: Camellia sinensis (assembly GCF_004153795.1). Classification (NCBI taxonomy): domain Eukaryota; kingdom Viridiplantae; phylum Streptophyta; class Magnoliopsida; order Ericales; family Theaceae; genus Camellia; species Camellia sinensis. Next base: position 68,444 of record NW_021027404.1, read on the forward strand.
TTGTAATAATGCTAATGGGTAAAAAAGCGGTTAAATTATGAAATAAATCATGTATAAATTAAGAATCTTGATTAATGAAATTGTAATTAATTTGAGACTAAATTGAGGTGTCATTGAATTTAGCATTAAACTTTGTGTTTGGGTTGATTGTAAGTTGATATAACGAATTGGAGCTTGCAATTAGAAAGGGAGGAGAGGGTTAAACATTGAAGATTTGAATCATTGGGTTTACACTTTTTTTTTTAGTGAATTTTGAGTTGGATTATGCTTGGTTATCCATGGATTGCGGTTTTTGTAAATGTAAAGAATGAGTTTTTTTTTTTTTAGTTGGTTGTATTGTGAATTAGGAATTGTGGAAGATAGAGAAAATTATACTCTTTTGCAAATTGAAGAAAGAACTTTAGTGGAATTTGAAAAACCTTTGAATATTATTGGTTATTTGTTGGACTTAATGCGCTCAATAAAAATTTAGATAATTGGTATACGTCGTGTTTAATACATTTTTTAGAGGGTTTTTTTCCTTGGTCATTGGTAGAGAATGAATTGGTGATTGTTTGAAATGATTATGTGTGTAGTATACTCGAGTATTTATGCTTGTTGCTACAAAAGTTGATGGTTTGAAATTTGCACGCGCCTGAGAATATGAGGTACCAGTACCTTCTAGCTAGTGCTTGTGAGAACTTGGCCGCATTAAGAATAAGAGGTACCAGTACCTCCTTTGCGATGACGGTACGTTTTCGTCCCTCGTCTTCTTTGTTATACCTTGGGTTGCCTATGTTAGAGTGTCGGGTCCAACCGGGAGAACGTGCTAACGTTGCTGGTTTGTTGTATTTCAAACTTATTTCAGGGTCCGTACTTTTATTTATTCTAGTGTCAAGTTCCTCATTGCTTTGGAAGGTGGAGGTTGGGTCTGGAGTGTCCTGTTTGAGCCAAAATATTCTTCCTGGCGGGAAGGTCAGAGCCGCACGTGCAGGAAGGGAGGCCGCATGTGCGAAGGCAGGGGAAGTCAGGGTGCAACAACTGTATATATATGCAGGTGAGGGGGAAGTGCGGAGGAAAGAGCACGCACGTGCCGGGGGTGAGAGTGTCACGTGCGGAGGGAGTTGGCCGCACGTGAGAGAGGTGGGTGCCGCATGTGCGGGTGATGGATTTGATCCGAATCTCTGCTTTTTATTTCTTCTTGGTTGAGTTGTATATCACTTTATACACCATTTCTCAGTCTAAAAATCATCTTTTTGCTCTCCTTCTCTCTAGAGAAACCTCCACCAAAACTTCTTAAAACTCTGTATTCTTCGCAATCCATTGGGATTTTGATCCTATATTCCTTCTCAAATCATTGGAGAAGGCTACGTGAGAGCTGTCGTTGTAGTGTGCGTGAGATCGTGTTTTCAACACCGTTGATTTTAGGGGTTTCATTTCATTTCCTCTCCAAAACTTGATGTAGGGATTTTCTTTGAGTTATATATATGTTTTTTTGCAAGATTTAGTTGATTTCAAAACTTCTTTGGTAGCTTTGAAACTTGATTGTTGACTCAAGAATGTGAGTGATTTTTAAAGTGGGTTTACCTCTTGTTCCTTGAGATAACCTCCTAAGAGTCTTGAAGGTTATTGATGGGGAAAAAAATGCTTTTGGAGAGTTTCTTTCAATATGTTTGGGTGTCTATGTTTGTTGTGTAAGAAAAACTTAGAAATTTGGGGGGTTTTAAAAGTGTTGAGAACACATGGTTGACATTGTTAATATATTATTTTTGTGTGCCCAAATGAGAAAAAGAGGAAATTTCTTTTATAATATGATGAGTTTCATGAAATATGAGAATTGTTGATTATTGGAAGTTGTTGTTCAAATGTTGCTATAGTCTTGAAATGACTAATTGTTGGGATGTCATGAAGTATGGAACGTGGTTATTTATTGATGGATTTAAATGAAATTGTGGTTATCTGCGAGATGGTATTGAAAGGAGAAATAGAATTTGATTATTTATGGAATTGTTTGTTGAGATAATCGAAAGTGGAAAACGTTATGTGGCATTGATATTTTGTTGCATTGCATATCCATTTTTATGGTCATTACAAATTCTGAATTGAGTTTGGAAGCTTTTACATTGAAAAAAAGAAAGTTTTAAATAAATTTTTAGGAATCACATGGAGTAAATAAGTTGGTAAGTCCGGATAGGAGGTGTAGATGAAATTGACTAAGTTGGCCTGAGAGTCCAGGGAGAAAGACCGAAAACACGCGTGGAAGAGGTGCCCACTTCCCTTCCGGTTAGCAATCGGTAAAGTGGGTTTTTGGTAGTGCTAGCTATGCCTACTTGCGACACCAACCTAGAGATTACCTGAGTCGTATTTACTGCCCCTTGAACTAAATTGATAATTTTTTGAATTGTTTTAAGATTTCAAGTGATCATTGAGCTTGATTGGTTTTTTACGAAAGATGTTAAATGTGAATTTCTTTCAAAGGCATAGCATGACATGTGGATTTCATTTGGTGAAGCTTGTATAAATATATATACTTTGTTAAGAATTTCCTACTGGCTTTTTGCTCATTCTTATGGAATTTTGATGCAGGAAAAGATGTGGTGATTCTGCCAAACTAGGGCGTGATGTATATGTTGAGAGAACAAGGCTCTTGTTTTGTTGTGATATATTTTGCTAGCCAAGGGCTATAACTGTATGGGTTCGAGAAGACCATTTCTTGTGTAACCGGCTTAAACCTTGGAATTTGTATGCCCTTGAGGGTATTTTATCTTTTTGATTTTGATGTTCTAACATGTTATAGATTCATGTACTAGAAATCATTGAATGTATACTAACATGTGGAATTAATTTTTTGTATGATCTCATGATTATGTAATGCAAATGTTGGGATTTATTTCGGGTTATCATAAGAGCCATAGTTACTGTACTATTATTTTGAAAATTTTTTGGGGCTTTATAACTTGGTATCAGGGTGACTGGGTTTAAATACTCGGGCTCGCGGGAAGTGGTTGTTTTACCATAATGGTCTCATTTCGCATGATTATGAGATGTTTTGATTTTGTGACTATGTGATATCATGCTTATATGACTAGATGGGTATGGGATTGGACTTTTAGGATGTTGTTTGTGCCTATTAAGTCCCTTGAGGTCTTATTAGAAGGGTACTTGATCAATACTCGTCCTACTAAAAATGTTGATTTTTCGTGGGACAGATTTCATCATAAAGGATAATCCGTATGTGCTTACATGACTAAGTGTTAATGTGGAGTGAAATTAAATATGTCTATATGGTAGAAGAAATATATAGAATTGTTTGTGGTCAAACGTGTGAGGCAAGTTGCGAGCACATGTGGGTTCGTGTGCTAAATTATTATTCTTGTCCGTTATTAGGATGTTAAGAAGAGGTCAAGGCCGTGGGTGAGAATGGGAGGCGTGGTATGCCTCGTCGAGGTGTGCATGAAGTACCAGTCCATGAGGTTCCAGTGCAAGATGAGGGGTTCGGCCAAGCCCGTGCAGCCGAGCAAGCGGGCCAAGCTAATGTGCCGAGCAAGTGGGGCAAGTGGGAATTTCAAAACAAGTGGGTCAAACCGCAATGGAGTTGCCCTAGCCCAAGAAATGGCGGAGGCCTTAAGGGAATCAATGAACAATATTGAGGCGGAGAACCAAAGCAGGAGAGAATGCCGTAGAGACAAGGCGAGTTTTCTAACTGAGAAAATTTTTCCAAACCGGATGAGTTTCATGGTGGTCCCAAGCCTAAGAAAGTGAATGAGTGGCTTGAGCAAACGGTGAAGACATTGAAAATTCTTCACATTGAAGATAACAATCTAAGGGTGACTCTAGCGAGTTACTATCTCAAGGGGGATGCGAGCCAATAGTGAAAGTACGCTAAGGGTAGAGTGGAGTCGAAGTGGGAAGCCTTTGTTGTTCCTTTCCAAAGATAAGTATTCTACCTCCCACTGCTAGGGAGAGGTTGAGGCAAGAATTTCAACCACCTCAAGTAACTTATATGTCCATGGCCGAGTTTGAGGCGACCTTCTCTAGTTTGTCCAGTTTGCACTGGAGTTGTGGCAACGGAAAAGCTTCGTTTTTGTATTGAGTTGAGAAGAAAGTTAAGAACTAAGATCTTATTCAAGGTTACTGGAAATATGATTTGGACTATCACTACAAGAAAAAACATTTTTCCGGACGAACATGTTTGGTCGCGAAATAGTACCATATTTGGTCGCTAAAACTTTTCGCGACCAAAAAATATGTGGGTCGCGAGTTGGTCTCTAAAGCCTCGTGACAGATAGTTTTCTGCGAGCAAAAAGCCTTTGGTCGCTAAAAGTGACCATTTGGCGACCAACTTTTATTGGTCGCAGAAAGTCTAATTCATATTAGCCAAAAGGGAAACTTTTAGCGACCAAAAAAAAAGTGACATTGGCGACCAACTTTTTTGGTTCGGCGAAAAATCCAATTCATATTAGTCAATAGGGAACTTTTAGTGACCAAAGATAAGTTGGTCGCCAAAAAGTCAGCGCCTTTGACCCAAAAAAATTAATTCTTTTGTAATGCCTGGAACTTGAACTCCTGACCAAGGAGTCACCTGCACCCAATCCACCCTGCCAATAACATGCTTCTTGTTCATATTGGCAGAGAAAATATATAACCATAAAAATTGTGTTATATATTATTTTAAAACTTTTAATGCCTAAACAGAAAAATAGCATGTAATTACAGTAGTATCTGTTTTTTTAAAATTTATCCCGCCATAACTTTCCGCGACCAAATGTTTTTTTGATCGCCAAAGGGTAATCTTCCTTGCCAAAAAAGCCTTTGGTCGCCAATAGTATACTTTCCGCGACCACTTTTCTTTTGGTCGCCAAAGGGTAATCTTCTGCGACCTAAAAAGCTTTTGGTCGCCAATAGGTATACTTCCGCGACCACTTTTTTTTTTGGTCGCCAAGGAAGGTATACTTTCCGTGAGCAACATTTTTTTGGTCACCAAAGGTGATCTTCCGCGACCAAAAAAGCCTTTGGTCGCCAATAGGTATACTTTCCGCGACTAACTTTTTTTTTGGTCGCCAAAAGGTGATTTTCAGTGACCAAAAAATTGTGGTCGCCCAAAAGTTAGATTTAGTAGCAGAAAGTGGACTATTTGCGACCAAAAAAAATAGGTGGTCACCAAAAAGTGTTTTTTCTTGTAGTGTATGACGGTCTTGTGAAGGTGGCGGCACATATGGAGATTGCCGTGCAGGCTGAGGAGGAGAGACTTCGAGGTTTGAGGTTAGGAGCAAGAGTCAGGAGACTATAGACCTAACAAGAAGAGCAAGAGCACCTTTTCATCCCAGTCCCAACCATAGCAGTCTAGATCCACTTTTCCTTTGCCTAGTGTGGGCCCGGAAAAGAGTGCACCGAGTGGTTTTTCATGTTTCAAGTGTGGCCAACTGGGTCACAAGGCCTTTCATGCCCACAGAAGGGCAACAGATGTTACCAACCACCACCACACTGATCTCAGAGTTAGTCCCAGAATAGGAGGCAAGGACTTACTTACTTTCAGTGCGGTCAGTCGGGACACATGAAGAGAGTTTGTCCGCAGTTGGAGGCGCATCTGGCGTTTCAGGATCTAGGCAGACTCAAAAGTCCACCAGCAGACTCACTCAGTTTCAGACCCCACGAGCTAATATCAGGGAGCCGCTTCGCTTAGTCAGTGCGAGAGGCCTATGCTCCAGAGAGATGAGCAGGTTGACCAGAGGCCACAGGGGCCCGTGTATGCTGTTATCGCGCCAGAGCAGTTACCAAGATCCTCAATTGTGAGAGATATTTTTGTTCGTGCGTGCAATTCTTTGGCTAATGTGTTGATAGATAGAGGTGCGGTCTCATTCATTTATTTATTGCATTTGGTTCTGTTATTGGGGTTAGAGGTGGCACGGTTAGCGTCTCCGCTCAGAGTAGAGTCACCAGTTGGGGGTATGGTTGATTTAGACTGGAGATGTTGTGGTTGTGAGATAGAGGTTGCTGTGAGCATCGACTTCCGTTTGCTTTTGTGTTACTAGACATGTCGAGTTTTGATGTCATTTTGTGTGCATGGACTGGTTATCTTCTTACTGAGCTGTGATTGATTGTTACCATCAGAGAGTTACAGTTGTGCACCTCGAGTGGTGATCGTTTTATTCTCTGGGGGACCGAGTTTGATAGGGTCTTGTCACCAGTTTTTTGACCCTCGTCGTAGGAGCAAGCTTAGTGGCCTTCTTGCAACTCTTTTAGTTAATGACGGGGCCCGTGTTGAATTACCAAGGGTAGTTTGTGAATATCCGGATGTCTTTCCCGAGAATCTTACTAATTTGCCACCTTACCGAAGAGATCGAGTTCTCCATTGACTTAGTGCCTGGTACAACAACCGATTTCCATGGCACTATATAGATTTGCACCTGTCGAATTACAAATGTTGAAGAATTCAACTCCAAGAGCTTTTAAGCAAGGTTTTATTCGTCCTAGTACATCGCCTTGGGGTGCGCCGACTCTTTTGCGAAGAAGAGGATGGGTCATTGCAGTTGTGTATTGATTACCGCAAGTTGAACCGGGTTACGGTTAAGAACAAGTACCCTCCACCCCAAATAAATGATTTATTTAACCATCTTAGAGGTCTCGCTTCTTTTCGAAGATAGATTTAAGGTCGGGGTATCATCAGCTGAGAGTTCTGGGATGAGGACATCCAGAAAACGACCTTTTTGTACGCGTTATGGCCACTATGAACTCCTTGTAATGCCTTTTGGGTTGATTAGTGCACTTGCTTCCTTTATGGATTTGATGAATCGAATTTTTTGAGAATTTTTGGATCGTTTCGTGGTCGTTTGTGTGGACGACATCTTAATTATTTAACCTCCGAGGGGGAACACGAGGCTCACTTGTGGGTAGTGCTTGACTTGCTTAGGAGGCACTGATTATATGCCAAATTTGAGAAATGCGAGTTTTGGCTAAGCGAAGTCAATTTTTGGGGCACTTAGTGTCGAGAAAAGGTTACTCTAGACTCCTCGAAGATAGATACCGTGCAGGATTGGGGATAACCCAAAAATATTTTTGAGATCCGAAGTTTCTTAGGATTAGGCGGGGTATTTATTGATGTTTTGTAAGGACTTCTCTAGACTAGCCGCACCTTTGACTAGGTTGACTAGGAAGAGTGTCAAATTTGTTGTGGAGTGAAGCTTGTGGAAAGTCGTTCAAGAACTTAAGACTAGATTGATTACCGTGCCGGTCTTGATAATTCGTAAAAGAGGTTTGGGTTACACCGTCTATTGTGATGTGTCTCGGGATGGGCTTGGTTTGTGTCTTGATGCAAGGGGGAAAGGTTGTGGTCTACGGTTCACGACAGTTGAAAACTCATGAGGAAAAAATTACCCCACCCATGATTTGGAATTAGCGGCAGTAATTTTTTCCTGAAAATTTGGAGACATTATTTGTATGGCGAGAAGTTTGAGGTTTCCTCCAATCGTAAGAGTCTAAAGCATTTGTTTTCTCAAAAAGACTTGAATTTACGCCAATAGAGATAGATGGAATTTATGAAGGATTAGACTTTGAGTTACAATATTATCCGGGGAAAGCCAATGTAGTGGTCGATGCTTTGAGTCGGAAATCTGTGAGTAGTTTGGCACGTGTGGCCAATTCGGGAATGGGTTATGCTTGGTGATATTGACAAGTTTAATTTGCACTTGGTGAATCCGACGAGAGTGCTACCTTGTTTACCTTGAGTGCTCAACCTACCTTGATTAGTACGGTCATAGAGGCACAACAAGAGGACCGTGAAGTGGAGTCAATCTGTGATAGAATCTCCAATGAAAGGAAGAGAAGGGTTTGAACATTCACTCAGATCTGAGTGTACATTATTGTAGACACCCTATTTTGACCGACCTTAAGACTTAGACGTCACCAGTTGAGCGCTCGGTGATGTTGCATGTTGTGCTCGTTCTGAGGTTTCAGAGTCTCGCTGCGAGCCTTGCCTCTAGAACTTTGGGGCTCTTTTTGTGCTTTGCCTCGGTTTGCGAACCGAGTCCTGTTTTCTCCGTTTCTCTTACCGAAGGGAGGGAGAGGACTCATAGACCATCTCTCAATGGCCGTAGGCTACGTTTCGTGGTCGTAGGCCATTTTTCCCGTTTGGAGCCCGGTTTTTGGTTTTCGGAGCCGTCGGCCATGTGCCTTGGTTTTGGGACTGCTTAACTACCTCTAATTGCTCCGATTTTTGGCACACATCTTATTTCCTCCCTTTAAGAGGAACACTGCGGCCCGGGAGACCACCTTCGTGGTCATACGCCACTTCCGGTGCCTAACAGCCTGTTTTTTGGCCGGCCAACCAACAGCGCGTTTTTTGCCCCGAACCTTCGTTTTGCATCCGTTTTGGTCCATTTTTGGTAGAAATCCTATTTTTCACTATTAGGAGAGTGGTAGGATGGTGGCCGGCCACCTATTCCCCTGAAAAGTCAGTTTTTCTCATTTTCTCTCTCCAAAAGCCGATTTTTCTGACAGAAAGTTGGTTTTTTCTACTTTTGAGCCATATTTTCTGGCTTTTCATACCACCATGGTGATCTACTCATCTGGGAGGGCCACCAATATGGGTAGGTCGACCAGTAATTCACTTTGCCCTTTTTAAACCTTGCTTAAAAGCTAGCTTTTCTCTCTCTTGGGTCACATTTTCTGGTTTTTCTCCACAGGGCTGTGTTCTACTCATCTGGGAGGTCACCTTTCTGGTAGGCCGACCAGTAATTGTTCTTGAACCTTTTGACCCCTGGTCGGCCGACCAGGGAAGTGGCTGGCCGGCCACTTGAACTGGCCGCCTGTTATTACTTTTCCTCTCTTTGAGTGTAATCCAGTTGTGCTAGCTGGAGACCATTTGGTGCATCGTCCATACACGTGTATGGAGGATCTTTTGAAGCTTCCAAGAGAAGCTTTGGCCTCTCTTCTCTATAAGTGAGGCCCTCCTCTTCATATCTTGAGGTTAGACACTTTTGCTTAAGGCTCATCACCTCCCACCTTCATTGCTACTATTCCAAGATCCAAAAGCCCTAACTTCCTTGATCCATTACACTACAACCCATAGCACCACACCACCATCATCTATTCCAATCCATTGGAAGTCATTTACAGAGGTTGAAAGCTCATTTCCTTGGACCAAAGGCTGCCGGAAAGTTGGGCTACAAGGGTAAGCTCCTATTCTCCCTTTTTTTGCACTATTTTGTTCTATATCTTAGCTCATTTTTCTTACATTTTTGGGCTTCGGCCTGAACTAAAAAACAGTCTTATTTTGAGCTCATATTCATGTTTGATTTAGGACTTTTCTCTTGTTGAATTCTTCTACTGCCCCTTTGCTTTATCCCTCTTTTGGGGCTTATTTTGCATGATATATTAGCCCTATTTTTGAGCATTTCTGGGCTTCGAGCCAAACTGTGAAGTATCTTGTTTTGAGCCCCTCTTCAACTTTGTTGAAAGGCTCTTTGCTGTTTGAGGCATTTTGCTGCCCTGTTTGTTCAATCTCTCTTTTAGGGCTGTTTTGCATGATACATTAGCCTTATTTTTGAGCCATTTTAGACCTCGACCTAAACTGAAAAAAATCTTTTTTTTGATATCATCTTTATGTTTGATTAAGGTCTATTCTCTATTTGGGGTCATCTTCCCCTATGCATGCTTCATTCCTTCATGATTAAGGATATGCACTAGAACACTTGCATTGGCCACGGTTTGGCCTCTTAGCCATTGAAATCCAGTGGATTTTCAGTGGCTTTGATGCATTTTTGAGGGCCAAAATTAGAGGGGGGTGACCCCCTCTCTCCTTGTCTTGTTGGGGATCTTTTGGGCCTTCCAAAGGGACCCCATTTTTCATGCATCGAAGTCTGATTTCAGGCCTCATTATGTGAGTTTTAGGGTCTGCCTTAGGTCTGTCCAAGGCCCTTTTGATCATATGTTATACCTACAATGCATGTGTAGAACAATCCCATTTAAGGCCCTTCAAAGAGGCCTTTCTTTCATGTTCCCTAGACCAATTTAGGGTCAATTTGGTGAGTTTTAGGGCTTTCATATTTGATTTCCAGAGTTTTTGTTGCCATGCTAAGTGTCCTTGATGCATGTGCTTAATTCCCCTTGTATGCCCTTCCAAAGAAGCCCCTCATTTTTGCATGCATTGGCTGCATTTCAGTAATTATTTGGGCATATTTTGGCATGTTTTATTCACTGATTTTTGCTGGTTTGGTGAGATTTCATATGATTCATATGCATGCCATGTAAACCATGTTTGCTAGTCAAAGTTGCATGCTATTTTAGTCCATCATGCTAGCATCTTTTGGTCATGCTTTGAACTAGAAATGTTCATGTTTTGGGACTTCCTTGGCTCTGTCTTTGTGTTCATGGTCAAATAATGCATGCTTTGTATAGCTACAAGTCATACATGTGTTTAGTTTTGAGTTTCGGGGCTTACTCCATGCATCGGGTGCCATGTTTGCATGATTCGGGACCATTTAGCATTATAGTTTCAGTGCTGAAAATTACATGTTTGAATGCCATGTTGCATGCCTTGCCATGCCTTGTTAGAGTTGCCACGTGTCCTTAGGTTCGTCCTCGGTTTGTGTGCATGTGTGCACGCATTTCGGTCATCTCATTTTAATCTTATGGCACTGATGTGAGTGTGGCTGAGGTCCACTCATGTTGGTGTAAGTCCATTATGCTATGTGTATGCCTTTTCAATTCATAGCATTGTGTATGCTAGGTTGTGTGTTAGTGCATTGTGTATGCCATGTTACATCGAGCATTGTGTATGCCATCTCATAGCATTGCGTATGCTAGGTTGTATGCTAGTCGCATTGTGTATGCCATTCTTTTGCATTGTGTTTGGGATAGGAGTTAGTCTGAGCACGGGAAACGAGGGACGTTTCGTACTACGAGTGACGGAACATGCCTCAATTCCTTGTCGCCGACACTCCGGTTACTCATGATGGAGTTTAGGTCTTATTATGTTTTCATGTGCATTCATCTCATATTGAGTCATGCAATTTGGCTCCTTGACCACCATGCATCGATTATGTGATTGATGGTGGCACGAGATCGAGGACTACACTCCCTGAAAGGTAGTCATGCATACATATGTGAAATACTTTGCCATGCCCCTTTGTTGCTCTCTGTTGCAGCAAATCAGTAATCAGCAGCTTTCCAAAGCCTTACACAGCATTCCGAAAACAATTGCAAACAGAGGCGAATCGGGGCATCGCAATGGATTTCTGCGCCAGGCAACTCAAGCATGCATCTCCCGTCATTCGGAACAGAGCTGAGGCCGTCCATAGGCTTGCATGCTGATTTATCGCTTTCCTAGTTAATTTGTTAATTAATTAGGGTTTGTAATATTTAATTGTTTATTCGGACTATATTATTCATTCGGACTGTATTATTCATTCGGACCCTCCGAGCGGGGCGCAATTGTAATAAGTGTGCGTGCGTGTGATGTATGTCTTCCAACCCCACGTCTTTCTTCCTTTTATTTACCAGCTTATGATGGTTAGATTAGGGCATGTTTCAATTAGCATACAATTATGATAGCATGTTTCATTCATTCATCTGTCTTGCACGCCCCGGGGCTC
>NW_021027404.1:80038-119718 GCF_004153795.1 Camellia sinensis
GGCGCATCATACTAACTGCATTGTATTTCAATTCCGAGTTGAATACTTGTTAGTTGTAGCATTTCATATGCCATGTTTAGAATAGCCGAGAGCCTATCTTAGTTGCATTTTGCATGTGTTGCATTAGGCATTTCTGTATAGTTAGGATCATGCATTGATTTCTAACTAGTTTCTATTTTGGCTTGGAGTACTCGGTAAGTTTTATGCTTTAGCATCCTTACATGTGTGTGAGTGACTGCCATGATAGCATGCTTACCACGAGGCTAATTGCTTATGTGATATAATTACCTGAATGCCTGTGGGTGAAGGTTGGGTTATTTGGATTGGAACAATTAATCAATTGTGAGTTTTAAGCCCAATAGGTAGTGGCAAATCATTTTGTTTTCTAAGCCCACCTGAGGGTGGCAAATCCACATTTTAGCCTACTTGCGAGTAGCAAACCGTTTTCAAAACAAACATGAAATGTTTTGTTCCAATTCTGGCGATCCAGTCTATATTTGTATATTGTACGCATCACATAGTAAATCTAGGCTAATAACCGAAATAAGAACAAATAATGTTTTCAAAATTAGATATCATGGTTAGTAGAGGCCGATCTTTGATCGGGCGAGCGGGGGTGCTCACGAAGTGACCTTCTCCAATCGTACCCAAGTTCCCGAGCCGAGGCAACTTTGGTGATGACGGACACGTGGCCTTAGGCAACGAGTCAGGGTTTCCTAAATTTCCCAAAACAAAATATTTAGGTGGCGACTCTGTATTTGGCAAAGCAGTCCATGTTTGGCACTTCTTTCAAAAAAATCTGTTTTCAAAAACGATTTGCCGGTTTTGGACTCTTTGATGATTCATCGGTCTTGCATTACACTCTGCGAGATTAGATACAGGACCGTGACATTGAGTCCTGAACTGTAGTGAACCTAATGAACAAAACGGGCGGGATTTCTCTCCCGGGACGTTCGGGGACGTCTATAGTTTCTGGCGACTCTGCTGGGGAATTAGAGAACTTGACTCGAACTCATGATATCTTGTTTTGACTACACTTATGTGTTTCTTTGCATTGCATTTGCATTGGTGCGCCTAGGACACCATGTTTGCCATCTGCTATTCCTGAGCGGTTTGCCAGAGGTTGCGGCCATAAGGCTTACCGGTTACGGGCTCTGCCAGTATGGGAACACAAACCCCGGTTTTACCGGGGCACCCTTTTGACCATTCGACCTAGTGCATATTTGGAATCCATAGTGACCATCCCAAACTAGGACAGGTTGCTTACCCGATCATAGGTTGTTTGAAACCGCTGCATGTATAGTGAAACCCTAGCTCCTGACAAAATAGGACAGGGAAACCCTATCCCAACAGAGCGGTGTTTTGGCTCTCACTTGCCTGCTATGTGCTGTCAGAGTGTGTCTCTGTAGGGCTGTTTATCAGTTTGTAAGTCTGGGTATCAGGCCTGAGGGCATCAGTATGTGGAGAATCAGTTTGACCTGAGGGTATCAATTTACAGGCAGAATTTTGGGCAGAATTCAGTAGAGAGCACAGTTATTCGGCTGCTCATATCTGTTTTGGTGAAATCAAGCTGAGATGCTGCATGTTTTCTCTTTTGCAAGGTAGTCTTGGAACCATAGCTTCAAAAGGCTCTGAAATCCCCTGGATTCATCGGACTTGTGTTGATAGACTTTGTCGGGTCAGAGATTCAATTCAAGGGCAATCAGTGTTCCTTTGCCAGAGGCAGGGTAAAAGGGGCCAGTCAGGCACAAATCACCAATTCAGCAGTTACCAGATCAGTGGCCCTTATCCACCCCACCAGTGAACAATCTGGTTGAGGCCTCAGTTTTTATCACAGAGATAGATATACCAGTCAGCCAGCCGGAACAGCAGAACATGGCAGGGATGGAGGAAATGATGCGTCAACTCCAAGAAAGTATGAAACTCATGCAGTAAGACGCTGCCCGCCAGACGGAATTTGCCAAACAACAGGCTACGATCATGGCCCAGCAGGCTGAGCTAATCACCAGGTTGCAACAGCAAATCGGAGCATCTGCTTCGCACCAAGCCCCTCCCCCACCAGGAGTTCCAGCACCCGAGGAGGCACCAAATGTCCAGGGAGATACAGACATTCCGACAGGACCGGCTCCGCCCCCAATCCTGCCCCAATTATCCAAAACACCCACCAACCTGCTGGATTCTCCCTTCGAGTCCGAGGTGGACCCCACAGCATTGAAGGTTCAAGAAATCTCAAGGCATCAAGTCCATCCCCAACATTGAGGATGGGTATTCCGATGCAGCCGTGACGCTGCCAGACCGCTTTAAAATGCCACATATTGACCGCTTTGACGGGTCTGGGGATCCCATGGTACACTTACAGCTATTTTCAGACATATTAAGGCCGATGGGCCTCACCAGACTACAAAAGCTTTCTTTATTCGGCCGGACCCTATCGGGTGTGGCCGCTATCTGGTATGCAAAATTAGAAGACGATTTCAAACGAAACTGGGATGAGATGGCCGAGGCCTTCGTTGCGCAGTACTCCTATAACACGTAAATCGAGGTCACAACCCATGATCTTGAGACAACAACGCAAGAGCCTAAGGAGAGTTTTTTTGATTTCGTAGCCCGCTGGAGGGCCAAGGCCTCGATGATGACCCTTAGGCCCACTGACAAAGATCAAATTTGGATGATTGTGCGCAATCTCTAGCCCAAGCTTATGCAGAAAATGATCGTTCTCCCCTTCCCCACCTTTTCAGACTTACATGAGATGGGAGTACAGATCGAGGACGCTGTGAAGTAGGGCCTTCTTGACCAGGAGAAGGAGTAGCCCAGGAGGGCGTTTTCCCACAGTTCGAATGCGACCACCAGTGGTGATACAGCTGCAAGATCTTCTAAAGTGGGCATGGTTACCACCACCGCATCAAAAACAGCTACCCCATTCACCGCTGCGTCCGGAAGTAGCTCACAAAAAACCAAATATCCACCTCGAGTCAAGAGGGTTTTCATCCCACTTCATATGCCTTTGTCAAAGGCTTTAGAGGTCTTACTCCGGAAAGGACATTTGAAACCGTTGGAACAACGGCCCCTACCCAATCCTATCCCTGCAAAGCATGACCAAATTAAATACTGTGCCTACCATCAACAAACCGGCCATGACACCGACATTTGCTTTCGTCTGTGCCATGATGTATAAGATCTGTTTGACAATGGGGTCATTGCCGCACCAGGTCCTGCAAGGTCTATCGCCACTAGATCAGTGAACTTGGGGGATAGTGCGAATATGTGATCAGGGGATGAACCACCTGCGGGCGGCACTCAGTTTACTCCAGATGTGGCGTGTGGCACACACTGTTTTGAGCACTTGCGAATGCTGGTTTTTGTAGCTTCTGACTTGGGTGTTGAGTCAGTTCTGTGGTTTTGTTTCGAGTCTGTCTCTTTGTTTTGAGTCTGTTTGTAGACGTCCCCAAATGCCCCGGGAGGAACGAGTCCTGTTCTGTTCGTATTGGGGTCACTACAGCTCAGGACTCTCAAATTGTCACGGTTCTTAATCTGAACCAAAGAGTCCAAATCCAGCAAATCGTTTTGAGAAAATAGATTTTTAGAAAAGAAGTGCCAAACATAGACTGCTTTGCCAGATACAGAGTCGCCACCTAAATGTTTTATTTTGGAGAAATTCAGGAAACCCTGACTCGTTTGCCTAAGGCCACGTGTCCGTCATCACCAAAGTTGCCTCGGCTCGGGAACTTGGGTACGATTGGGGAAGGTCACTTCGTGAGCACCCCCGCTCGCCCGTTCAAAGATCGGCCTCTACTAACCATGATATCTATTTTTGAAAACATTATGCGTTCTTATTCCGGTTATTAGCCTAGATTTACTATGTGATGCGCACAGAATACAAGTATAGACTGGATCATCTGAATTGGAACAAAACATTTCATGTTTATTTTTTAAAGTGGTTTGATGGTGCTACCTGCAAGTAGGCTAAGACGTGGATTTGCCACCCTCGGGTGGGCTTAGAAAAACATGATTTTGCCACTATCTAGTGGGCTTAAAACACACATTTGATGAATTGTTTCAATTCAAATAACCCAACCTTCACCCACAGGCATTCAGGCAGTTATATCCATAAGCATATAGCCTTATGGTAAGCATGCTATTCATGGCAGTCACTCACGACGCATGCAAGGATGCTAAAGTATAAAACTTACCGAGTACTCCAAGCCAAACAGAAGCTAATTAGAAATCCCTGATGATCCTAATTATAACGGAAATGCCTAATGCAACACATGCAAAAATGCAACTATAGCAGCTCAGCTTTCTAAACATGGCATAATGAAATGCTACACACTAACATGTATTCAACTGGATAGAGAAAATACAATGCTGTTAGTATGATGCGCCGAGCCCGGTGCATGCAAAACAGATGAATGAATGCAAAACAATGCTAATCATAAACATATGCTATTGAAACATGCTCTAGATCTAACCATCATAAGCGGGTAAATAAAAGGGAGTAAGGCGTGGGGTTGGAAGATATACATCACACACACGCACACTTATTACAACATTGCCCTCGCGCAGAGGGTCCGAATAAATAATATACAGTCCCAAATGAATAATTACAGTCCAAATATGTACAAAACCCTAATTAATTAACAAATTAAATTAGGAAAGCAATAAATTGGCATGCAAGCCAGGGACTGCCTCAAATCTGCTCCGGATGATGAATAATGCATGCTCTGGTTGCCTTTATCGGAAAATCCCTTGTGATACCCCGGTTTGCCTCTGTTTGCAATTGTTCTTGGAATGCGTGCCAAGCTCCGGAAGGCTGCTGATTTCTGATTTGCTACAACAGAGAGCAACAAAGGGGCATGGCAAAGTATTTTCACATATGTATGCATGACTACACTTCAGGGAGCGTAGTCCTCGGTCCTCGTGCCACCAAACACGCATATTGATGCATGATGGCCGAGGAGTCGAATTGCACGACTCAATATGAAATGAATGCACATATAAACACAACAAAACCTAAACTCCATCATGGATAATCCGGAGTGTCGGTGACTGGAAATTGAGACACGTTCCGTTACTCGAAGTACGAAACGTCCTTCGTTTCCCGTGCTCGGGCTAACTCCTATCCCAAGCACAATGCAATATGCATGACATGCATGAATGCAACTAATATACAACCTAGCATGCACAATGCTATGAAATGGCATACACAATGCACGATGTAACAAGGCATACGCAATGCTCTAACATTCAACCTAGCATACGCAATGCTATAAAATGAAATGGCATACTCAATGCACAATGGACTTACACCAACATGAGTGGACCTCAGCCACACTCACATTAGTAGCCATGAGATGAAAAATGAGACACTCGAAATGCGTGCACACATGCACGCAAACCGAGGACCGAACCCAAGGCATAGCATGCAACACTAACAAGGCATGGCAAGGCATGAAACATGGTTTGCAAACATGCAAATTTTAGTGCTGAAATATGATGCAAAACAGCCCCGAAACGTGGAAACATGGCACCCGATGCGTGGAATGAACCCGAAACACAAAACTAGGCATATGCATTGGCCTATAGCTATATAAAACATGCATTATTTGATCATGAAGCATGAAGAAAGATTTAAGACAGTCCCAAAACATGCATATTTCCAGTTTATAACAAGTCCCAAAAATGAATGCAAATAGGGCTAATCTATCATGCAAGAAAAGGCCTAAAATAGAGATTAAACACAAAGGGACAGAAGCTGGCCCCAAACAAAGATGAGCCCTTCAACAAAGTTGAATAGGGGCTCAAAATAATACACTTTACAGTTTATGACCGAGTCCAAAACAGTGCACAAGTAAGCTTAAAACACTATGCAAAAATAGGCCAGGTTTAAACACAAAGAGCAAAAAGGGAGTCTCAAACAGAAAAGGACTCTTGGTCAAACATGAAGAGGGGGTCAAAATATGACTCTTTACAGTTCGGCTCGGAGCCCAAAAATACAAGCACAAGGAGCTAAAAAAACATGCAAACAAAGGGGCCAAAAGAGGGATAAAGAGGCAAGTGATAGAGGGAAGTCCCAAACAGTGAAGAGCCCTTCAACAAAGTTTAAGAGGGACTCAAAATAAGGCAACTCACAGTTTATATCAAAGCTCAAAACAGTTTACAAATAGGCCTAAAATACTATGCAAGAAAGAGGCCTAAAAGAGGCTTTTAACACAAAGTGTAAAAAAGAAGCCTCAAACAGGGAGAAGCCCTTAATCAAACATGAAATAGAGCTTAAAATAAGACTATTTTCAGTTAGGGTCAGAGCCCAAATATGCGAGCACAAGGGGCTAGAATATAGATCAAAATAAAGCAATAAAAGAGGAAAAGAATACTTACCCTTGAAGAACCAATCTTTGACAGCCCTTAGACCAAGTTTGAGGACTCTTAAGCTCTGGAAATGGCCTTCAAGCTTCTGGAATGGAGTGAGGAGGAGGGGTGTTATGGGTTGTAGAGTAAAGGGTGTAGGAATGGTCCAAGAACAAAAGGGTTTTGATGTTTGGAATAGAAGGGAAGAGGGATTGAATGCAAGAGGCTTAGAACCAATTTTTGTAACCCTAAAAATATAGCTGGGGGTGCTGGTTATATAGGCAAAGGAGTGGAGGAAAAAGGGGGGGAAATGAAGTTCAAATTTCCCTCAAAAAATAGGCCTAAAAGAGAGATAAAGAGGCAAGTGGTAGCTGCTGGCCTCAAACCGAAGAGAGCCCTTCAACAAAGTTGAATAGGGGCTCGAAACAAGACATTTTACAGTTTACATCAAGCCACGAAATAGCTCACAAATAAGCCTAAAATACCATGCAAAAAAAGGCCTAAAGAGAGTTAAAGAGGCAAGTGATAGTAGGAGACCTCAAACAGCAAAAGGTCCTTAATCAAACATGAAAAGGAGCTCAAAATATGACTATTTACAGTTTGGGTCGGAGACCAAAAATGCTTGCAAGCAAGGCTTAGATATAGAGCAAGATAGGAACAAAAAAGAGGGAAAAGAAGCTTACCCTTGAAGACCAATGGACCAGTAGCTCTTGGTCTGAGAAATGGTGCTCCTAAGCTCTTAAAAACAGCTCTAAGTTGTTGGAATGGATGGTGGTGGCGTGTATACCAAAAATCGGGGCAAACGGAGGTGGTTAAGCGGTTCCGAACCGAGGCACACGGCCGTCGGCTCCGAAAAATCAGAAACCGGGCTCCAAACGGGAAAAATGGCCTACGACCACAAAACGTAGCCTACGGCCATTGAGAGATGGTCTACGAGACCTCTTCCTCCCTTCGGGAAGAGAAAACAGAGAAAACGGAGCCTGATTCGTAAACCGAGACAAGACACGAAAGAGCTCGGAAGTCCGGAGGCAAGGCTCGCAGCCGAGACTCTGAAACTTCTGAACGAGCACAATATGCACCATCACTGAGCGCTCAATCGGTGACGTCTGAGTCTTAAGGTCGGTCAAAAATGGGGTGTCTACACAGTCTTTTTGATTAAGGGTCTGTCTTGTTGTATCGAGTCAGTCCTGTTGTACAGAAGTCGGGTGATTTCGGGGGTGTTACCTCGGACATCACTTGCTTGTTTTGTGTTTGTCTTTTTGTTTTCTTTTGAGTCTGTTTCTGCCTTGGAGCCAATAATGCCAATAGATTTAAATGAACAACAGTGATTTTCACACTCTCGTGTTTGCTTCTGCCTTGTGCCAGTTGTGCCAGAAGTTCTGAATGAAATAGCAATGCTTTTCACCTACTTTCCTATGCCTTAAAGTCATTGCATCGACCTAAGTTTTTCAAAACTTTTTGAATATTGTGATGAAAACAAAGAGGGAGGAATTCCTCGGGATTTGCTAAAAATTTGATCATTTTAGATAAAGAAAGGCATGCTAAGCCCTTAATGATTGAGATCATGCTTGTTAATGTGAGTACTGAGAAGGATCCTAGCTTGATCTAGATTGGTTTCACATTGTCTTCCGCGCGAGTGATTAGTCTCTTTCTTAAAAGATTTCAAAAAATATTTTGCGCAGTCCTGCGAAGACCTGTGTGGAATCGCTCTTGAGATTGTGCAGCCTAGGATCACTCTCAGCCTCGAGACTCGACCCCTTACTTTCAAACCTTAAACTTGGATTCAGACTGTCCCAAGGCCAATCATGATGTGAGGCCAGTGTGGCCAGATTTGAAGCAGCCTAGGGGCAAGAAAAGTCAGATTAAGAAGCTTGTGAAGCTAGATCAGGAGCACATCTCAAACTAAGGGCAAAAATGTCAGATGTGCTCGAAGAAGTCAAAGACGAAGATCGGCAAGAATGCCAAATCCCAGAAGGGAGGAAAGAAGAAAGTATTGCTGAAGGATAACTGAGTTCCTACCCACAACATTAGGAGCAAATTCAGCCCCCCCCCATTGGGTGGACTCCTGCATAGTCAGCAAACAACAGCCATTCTCCTAGATTCAGATGACTTCAAGATCTCAAACCATTCAACATGGACAAAGCTACACTTTTACCCTTGAGAGGCTCGCTAGGCCGAAAATCCAGAAGAGTGACCCAGGAAAAAGTTAGAGTAAGAAAGAGAAGAAAAAGAACAAAAAGAAAAAGAAAAAAAAAAAGAAAAATGCAAAAAATGAAGAAAATAAAAAGAAAAGATGAAAAAGAAAAAAGAAGAGAAGAAAATGAAAAGAAATGAAAAGAAAAGAAGAACAAAGCTCGTAAGGTTGAAAACCCAGAAAGGGCGGCCATGGCAAAAGTTAGAGCGCAAAAGAAGAGGTTAATACCCGAGTGTACCTTAACCCCGAACTACGCAAGGCTTGATTCCCATCTTTGGGATACGTAGGCAACTTCATTCTGAAGTCCAGCCGTAAAACACTTCAAATTCGATTGTGTCCATGTGATGGTTCTGATCATCGTTGTCTTCTCGGTATCCGAGAGTTCGGTTGTGATCATCACCTTGAAAACTGGTTACAGTGTGCTGAGATTCTATTCAAACAAGGGGCAACTTTCCGTTGCCATACAGCGTTGCGGTGCCATTCAAACAAGGGGCAACTTTTCGTTGCCATTCAATGTGCCGCGGTGCCGTTCAAACAAGGGGCAACTTTCCGTTGCCATGCAGCTCTCTTCAATCAAGGGGCAATTTTCCTTCGGATCTGAAGTTGTGTATCTCAAGAGTAGGTTCTGTGCTCGTTGAGCAGTGGCCATTTGCAAAATTAGTTTTTGAGAATTTTTTTAATGAGGTTGACTAATTCTCTCGAAAATTATTCCATTCTTCTAAAACTGGACCATTTCTTGGACCCAAAAAAGGAAAATTTTCAGTGCTCATAGCCTGACTTGCATGATTTTAAATCAAAAAGTTGAACAAGCATGTTAATCTAACTTTCATATTGGTCAAAATTGTTTTAAAATCAAAACAAAAAAGGGTCAAAATGATGAACTACGGGCATAGTTGAGTCAGGTATTCTGTCTTTCCCCCATTGTCAACATACTTGCCAGAAAGGGTACCCTATCCGCCGAGAGGGGCACAACTGAAGTTAACAACAAAGGGTTGAAAGCTCTCTCATCCTCCAAGCAGCGAGGTATCAAGTCAAGTGCGAAGCGCGAATTGGAATGGGTCAAGATACTCCACTCCTTCATCTGGGGCATCGACTAAATGTCACCAAAGGAAATAGCCGCGAGCTAATAACGTTGGGCATTAACCCGCAACTTCTTGTTTATCCATTAACCACCTAGGGAAGGGATAAAAAATGAGAGATTGAAGAATAGAGAGATGTACGCTGAGAGGAAAAGTGAGGAAAAGGGCTTTTTCAAAGGAAAAAAAAGGAGAGCCTGAAGGCCGAGTGATGTGAGAATCACAAATGAGAAAGGGTGGGAAACAATACCCAGAGAAACAGGCTCCCTGTGCACGTCTGAGTGTCGTGTCTTTTTGTTTTATCTCGATTCTTGTTTTGAGTCGTTTCGAGTGTTACTCGATGTGTCTAGGTTGTTTACCTTTTGTTTTCTGTTGTTAAGTCGTAGTGCGCTGTGTTCAGTCATAGGCTCAATACCCCGGTCAAGAACTCATCTCTCAATTTCAAAAATAAAATCGTTTTTCACTCCGAGTGCCGTGCCGTTCTCCACATCTGTGCAAAACAAGATTCGTTCTTTCATAAAACCGTAGGGTTCAACCCAGGTCATGCGCAAACAGTAAAACCAGGACCTATCTGAAGCTATATGGGTTCCAGACTACAAAGCAAAAGAAAAGAGGGAAAATGTCGGGTATCTGAGTTTGTTTCAACTTCATTAAGTTCCGAGACTACATTCCGTGTGTACCTCTTCAGGTCTTGCCAATGCTCTGAAGTATGAGTGTGCCTCTACCTCAAGCTCAAGATCAAGTCTGCTTCAAGCCGGAATGGCGATCAAAAGTGCTCTCCCTGAGTACCATTCCCTGCCAGACATCTTGGCCGTGTTTGCAATGAGTTCCTAGGAGACCAACCTGCGACGGTGGGAAAACTTAGTTCGAATGGATGATGCCTAAACATAAAGGTTCGGGATTCCGGGATGAAGTCTGTTCTAAATTTACCCCAGAGCGTGTCTCGGCTTAAAACCGTATGGAAGCTCCACATAGGTTGAGATAGCGTGTATGCACCTACAATTCTGGATACTGGAAACCAGCCCCTTAGTGCTGTCATCCCGTTGGAGTGATACGAAGAGTGAACTCTCGATTGACAGGGAGAAAGGCAACATCACAGTGTTCTACGTGAAGAACCCTTGTCAGTATTTCAGAGCTTTGTACTGTGAGTTAAAGGTAAGTGTCGAAGCACAAGGGGAGATCCCCGTCGGAGAGAAGCGGTCAACCATCTACTCATTCTTCATGAGGTGCTTTCGAAAGCGCCGCCTACGCTTTGTGTATTGCGTTCCCTTAAACATTTGATTGTATCATGTTGTACCTAATCAAGTTTCTTTCTTATTCAGGCACGAATTGTATGTTACGGTTGCTTCAGAGTTTCCATTGAGATCATTATTTATAGTGTATCAATCAACTTCATCACACTCGTTTATTTTGTATCAATTCACACTTCCTACGTAGTGTATCAACACACATATTCTTCATTTTGTTATCTATCACATTTTCTCATTGTTGTATCTATCACCACACATTGTTACATTCTCATTTTGTGTATCTATCACACACATTCTCATTTTCTGTATCTATCACATACATTCTCATTTTCTGTATCTATCACACACATTCTCATTTTCCGTATCTATCACGCACATTCTCCTTTTCCGTATCTATCACGCACATTCTCCTTTAGTGTATCAATCACACTTCACATTAGGTATATCTATCATACTTGTTCACTTAGTGCATCTACCACAATTTGTGTTCACCTTTAGTGTATCCATCACACTGGTTCACATAGTGCATCTATCACACTTTGTGTTCACCTTTAGTATATCTATCATACTTGTTCACATAGTGCATCTATCACACTTTGTGTTCACCTTTTGTGTATCCATCACACCTGTTCACATAGTGCGTCTATCACACTTTGTGTTCACCTTTAGTGTATCCATTACACTGGTTAACATAGTGCATCTATCACACTTTGCATTCACCTTTAGTATATCTATCATACTTGTTCACTTAGTGCATCTATCACACTTTGTATTCACCTTTAGTATATCTATCATACTTGTTCACTTAGTGCATCTATCACACTTTGTATTCACCTTTAGTATATCTATCATACTTGTTCACTTAGTGCATCTATCACACTTTGTATTCACCTTTAGTATATCTATCATACTTGTTCACTTAGTGCATCTATCACACTTTGTATTCACCTTTAGTATATCTATCATACTTGTTCACTTAGTGCATCTATCTCACACTTTGTGTTCACTTTTAGTGTATCTATCATACTTGTTCGCTAAGTGCATCTATCACACTTCGTGTTCACTTTTTGTGCATCCATCACATGTTTACTTAGTGTATCTATCACATGCTCGCTTTTGTGTATCCATCACACGTTTACTTTGTGTATCCATCACACGTTCGCTTTGTGTATCCATCATACGCACGCCTTGTGTATCCATCACATGTTCACTTTAGTGTATCTATCACTACACTCGCTTTGTGTGTCTATCGCACGTGTTTACTCACTCTGTGTATCTATCACCCCTCGTCCACTTTTGTGTATCTATCGCACATACTCGCTAAGATTGCATAATCTTTTTACATCATAACTGCATGAAATGTAGTTTGATTTGCCTTCTTGCTTAAAACTGTCGCATTTATTGTGAATATTCGCTTCGTTACAGCTTTACTTACATGATCCTTACTGCATGAAATGTAGTTGTTGCTTTGCATTCTTGTTTAAAACTGTTACGTGTGTGCTTCATTACAGCTTGCTGCTTTGCATGATCATGAGTTATACCCGGCTTTGTGCATATCATTTTGCATTTTGCCCCGGCCTGCAGGCATGCCTGCGGGCACATCTTTGTTGTCTTGTATGTTTGTCTAAGTCTTCGTCTTCAGCTTTGTCAAAAATGGGTCGTCTCTGGGTTTTGACATTCACTCCCGTCACGAATGACTTCCGAGTTCTGTCAAAGAGGGGCAACTGTAGACACCCCATTTTTGACCGACCTTAAGACTTAGACGTCACCAGTTGAGCGCTCGGTGATGTTGCATGTTGTGCTCATTCTGAGGTTTCAGAGTCTCGACTGCGAGCCTTGCCTCCAGACTTCGGGACTCTTTTTGTGCTTTGCCTCGGTTTGCGAA
Organism: Camellia sinensis; assembly: GCF_004153795.1. Classification (NCBI taxonomy): domain Eukaryota; kingdom Viridiplantae; phylum Streptophyta; class Magnoliopsida; order Ericales; family Theaceae; genus Camellia; species Camellia sinensis. The sequence continues at coordinate 92,789 of NW_021027404.1, forward strand.
CCGAGTCCTGTTTTCTCCGTTTTCTCTTCCCGAAGGGAGGGAGAGGCCTCGTGGACCATCTCTCAGTGGCCGTAGGATACGTTTCGTGGTCGTAGGCCATTTTTCCCGTTTGGAGCATAGTTTCTAGTTTTCGGAGCCGTCGGCCGTGTGCCTTGGTTCGGGATCGCTTAACTACCTCCGATTGCTCCGATATTTGGCACACATCTTATTTCCTCCCTTTAGAGGAACACTGCAGCCCGGGAGACCACCTTCGTGGTCATACGCCACTTCCGGTGCCTAACAGCCTGTTTTCGGGGCCCCGAACCGCACGTTTTGGCCCCCGAACCTTCGTTTTGCATCCGTTTTGGTCCATTTTTGGTAGAGATCCTATTTTCTCTCTCCAAAAGCCGATTTTTCTGACAGAAAGTTGGTTTTTTCTACTTTTGAGCCATATTTTCTGGCTTTTCATACCACCATGGTGATCTACTCATCTGGGAGGCCACCAATATGGGTAGGCCGACCAGTAATTCACTTTGCCCTTTTTGAACCTTGCTTAAAAGCTAGCTTTTCTCTCTCCTAGGTCACATTTTCTGGTTTTTCTCCACAGGGCTGTGTTCTACTCATCTGGGAGGTCACCTTTCTGGGTAGGCCGACCAGTAATTGTTCTTGAACCTTTTGACCCCTGGTTGTGTTCTACTCATCTGGGAGGCCACCTTTCTGGGTAGGCCGACCAGCAATTGTTCTTGACCCTTTTGACCCCTGGTCGGCCGACCAGGGGGAGTGGCCAGCCAGCCACTTGAACTGGCGGGCCTGGTTATTACTTTTCCTCTCTTTGAGTGTAATCCAGTTGTGCCAGCTGGAGACCATTTGGTGCATCCTCCATACACGTGTATGGAGGATCTTTGAAGCTTCCAAGAGAAGCTTTGGCCTCTCTTCTCTATAAGAGAGGCCCTCCTCTTCATATCTTGAGGTTAGACACTTTTGCTTAAGGCTCATCACCTCCCACCTCCATTGCTACTATTCCAAGCTCCAAAACCCTAACTTCCTTGATCTATTTACACTACAACCCATAGCACCACACCACCATCATCCATTCCAACCCGTTGGAAGTCATTTGCAGAGGTTGAAAGCTCATTTCCTTGGACCAAAGGTTGCTGGAAAGCTGGGCTACAAGGGTAAGCTCCTATTCTCCATTTTTTTGCACTATTTTGTTCTATATCTTAGCCCCTTTTGCTTATATTTTTAGGCTTCGGACTGAAGAAAAAACAGTCTTATTTTGAGCTCATCTTCATGTTTGATTAAGGACTTTTCTCTGTTTGAAGTCTTCTACTCCCCCTTTGTGCTTTATCCCTCTTTTGGGGCTTATTTTGCATGATATATTAGCCCTATTTTTGAGCATTTCTGGGCTTCGAGCCAAACTGTGAAGTATCTTTTTTTGAGACCCTCTTCAACTTTGTTGAAGGGCTCTTTTCTGTTTGAGGCATTTTGCTGCCCTGTTTGTTCAATCTCTCTTTTAGGGCTGTTTTTGCATGATACATTAGCCTTATTTTTGAGCCATTTTAGACCTCGACCTAAACTGAAAAAAATCTTTTTTTTGATATCATCTTTATGTTTGATTAAGGTCTATTCTCTGTTTGGGGTCATCTTCCCCTATGCATGCTTCATTCCTTCATGATTAAGGCTATGCATTAGAACACTTGCATTGTCCATGGTTTGGCCTCTTAGCCACTAAAATCCAGTGGATTTTCAGTGGCTTTGATGCATTTTTGAGGGCCAAAATTAGAGGGGGGTGACCCCCTCTCTCCTTGTCTTGTTTGGGGATCTTTTAGGCCTTCCAAAGGGACCCCATTTTTCATGCATCGAAGTCTGATTTCAGGCCTCATTATGTGAGTTTTAGGGTCTGCCTTAGGTCTTTCCAAGGCCCTTATGATCATATTTTATACCTACAATGCATGTGTAGAACAATCCCATTCAAGGCCCTTCAAAGAGGCCTTTCTTTGCATGTTCCCTAGACCAATTTCAGGGTCAATTTGGTGAGTTTTAGGGCTTTCATATTTGATTTCCGGAGTTGGTTGTGCCATGCTAAGTGTCCTTGATGCATGTACTTAATTACCCCTTGTATGCCCTTCCAAAGAAGCCCCTTATTTTTGCATGCATTGGCTGCATTTCAGTGATTATTTGGGCATATTTTGGTATGTTTTATTCACTGATTTTTGCTGATTTGGTGAGATTTCATATGCTTCATATGCATGCCATGTAAACCATGTTTGCTAGTCAAAGTTGCATGCTATTTTAGTCCATCATGCTAGCATCTTTTGGTCATGCTTTGAACTAGAAATGTTCATGTTTTGGGACTGCCTTGGCTCTGTCTTTGTGTTTCATGGTCAAATAATGCATGCTTTGTATAGCTACAAGTCAATACATGTGTCTAGTTTTGAGTTTCGGGGCTTACTCCATGCATCGGGTGCCATGTTTGCATGATTCAGGACCATTTAGCATTATGTTTCAGTGCTGAAAATTACATGTTTGAATGCCATGTTGCATGCCTTGCCATGCGTTGTTAGAGTTGCACGTTGTGCCTTAGGTTCGGTTCTCGGTTTGCGTGCATGTGTGCACGCATTTCGGTCATCTCATTTTCATCTTATGGCCATTGATGTGAGTATGGCTGAGGTCCACTCATGTTGGTGTAAGTCCATTATGCATTGTGTATGCCTTTTCAATTCATAGCATTACTTATGCTAGGTTGCGTGTTAGTGCATTGTGTATGCCATGTTACATCGAGCATTGTGTATGCCATCTCATAGCATTGCGTGTGCTAGGTTGTATGTTAGTCGCATTGTGTATGTCGTTTCATTTGCATTGTGTTTGGGATAGGAGTTAGTCCGAGCACGGGAAACGAGGGACGTTTCGTACTCCGAGTGACGGAACGTGTCTCAATTCCCTGTTGCTGACACTCTGGATTGCTCAAGATGGAGTTTAGGTCTTATTATGTTTTCATGTGCATTCATCTCATATTGAGTCGTGCAATTTGGCTCCTCGGCCACCATGCATCGATATGCGTGATTGGTGGCACAAGGATCGAGGACTACACTCCCTGAAGAGTAGTCATGCATACATATGTGAAATACTTTGCCATGCCCCTTTGTTGCTCTCTGTTGCAGCAAATCAGCAATCAGCAGCTTTCCAAAGCCTTACACAGCATTCCGAAAACAATTGCAAACAAAGGCGAATCGGGGTATCGCAATGGATTTCCGCGCCAGGCAACTCAAGCATGCATCTCCCGTCATTCGGAATAGAGCTGAGGCCGTCCATAGGCTTGCATGCTGATTTATCGCTTTCCTAGTTAATTTGTTAATTAATTAGGGTTTTGTAATATTTAATTGTTTATTCGGACTGTATTATTCATTCGGACTGTATTATTCTTTCGGACCCTCCGAGCGAGGGCACAATTGTAATAAGTGTGCGTTGCGTGTGATGTATGTCTTCTAACCCCACGTCTTTTTCCCTTTTATTTACCAGCTTATGATGGTTAGATTAGGGCATGTTTCAATTAGCATACAGTATGATAGCATGTTTGCATTCATTCATCTGTCTTGCATGCCCCGGGCTTAGCGCATCATACTAACTGCATTGTAGTTCAAATTCCGAGTTGAATACTTGTTAGTTGTAGCATTTCATATGCCATCTTTAGAATAGCCGAGCCTATCTGTAGACGTCCCCGAACGCCCCGGGAGGGTGAGTCCCGTTCTGTTCGATATTGGGCTCACTACAACTCAGGACTCTCAAATTGTCATGGTTCTTAATCTGAACCAAAGAGTCCAAATCCGGCAAATCGTTTTGAGAAAACAGATTTTGAAAGAAGTGCCAAACATGGACTGCTTTTCCAGATACAGAGTCGCCACCTAAATATTTTATTTGGGGAAAATTTAGGAAACCCTGACTTGTTTGCCTAAGGCCACGTGTCCGTCATCACCAAAGTTGCCTCGGCTCGGGAACTTGGGTACGATTGGGGAAGGTCACTTCGTGAGTACCCCCTCTCGCCCGATCAAAGATCGGCCTCTACTAACCATGATATCTATTTTTGAAAACATTATGTGTTCTTATTCCAGTTATTAGCCTAGATTACTATGTGATGCGCACAGCATACAAGTATAGACTGGGTTACCTGAATTGGAGCAAAACATTTCATGTTCGTTTGTTTGAAAATGGTTTGATGGTGCTACCCGCAAGTAGGCTAAGACGTGGATTTGCCACCCTCAGGTGGGCTTAGAAAAACATGATTTTGCCACTATCTAGTGGGCTTAAAACACACATTTGATAAATTGTTCCAATTCAAATAACCCAACCTTCACCCACAGGCAATCAGGCAGTTATATGACATAAGCAATAGCGTCATGGTAAGCATGCTATCATGGCAGTCACTCACAACACATGCAAGGATGCTAAAGCATAAAACTTACCGAGTACTCCAAGCAAAACAGAAGCTAATTAGAAATCTATGCATGATCCTAATTATACAGAAATGCCTAATGCAACACATGCAAAAATGCAACTATAGCAGGCTCGGCTATTCTAGACATGGCATATGAAATGCTACAGCTAACATGTATTCAACTTGGAATTGAAGATACAATGTAGTTAGTATGATGCGCCGAGCCCGGTGCATGCAAAACAGATGAATGAATGCAAACATGCTATCATACTGTATGCTAATTAAAACATGCCTAATCTAACCATCATAAGCGGGTAAATAAAAGGGAGAAAGATGTGGGGTTAGAAGACATACATCACCACAACGCACACTTATTACAGTTGTGCCTCGCGCAGAGGGTCCGAATAATAATATAACAGTCCCAAATAATTACAGTCCAAATATGTACAAAACCTAATTAATTAACAAATTAATCTAGGAAAGCAGTAAATTGGCACGCAAATCCATGGACCGCCTCAGCTCTGTTCCAAATGATGAATGATGCATGCTCGGGCTGCCTTGTGCGGAGAATCCCTTGCGATGCCCCGGTTTGCCTCAGTTTGTAATTATTCTTGGGATGCGTGCCAGGCTCCGAAAGGTTGCCGATTTCTGATTTGCTGCAACAGAGAGCAACAAAGGGGCATGGCAAAGTATTTTCACATATGTATGCATGACTACTCTTCAGGGAGTGTAGTCCTCGATCCCCGTGCCACCAATCATGCATATCGATGCATGATGGCCGAGGAGTCGAATTGCACGACTCAATATGAAATGAATGCACATATAAATACAACAAGACCTAAACTCCATCATGGATAATCTGGAGTGTCGGTGACTAGGAATTGAGACACATTCCGTCACTCGAAGTATGAAACGTCCCTCGTTTCCCGTGTTCAGGCTAACTCCTATCCCAAGCACAATGCAATATGCATGACATGCATGAATGCAACTAATATACAACCTAGCATGCACAATGCTATGAGACGGCATACACAATGCACGATGTAACAAGGCATACACAATGCTCTAACATACAACCTAGCATACGCAATGCTATGAAATGAAATGGCATACTCAATGCACAATGGACTTACACCAACATGAGTGGACCTCAGCCACACTCACATCAGTAGCCATTAGATGAAAAATGAGACATTCGAAATGCGTGCACACATGCATGCAAATCGAGGACCGATCCTAAGGCACAAATGCCACTCTAACAAGGCATAGCAAGGCACAAAATATGGCATGCAAACATGCAAGTTTCAGCATTGAAATGTGATGCAAAATGACCCCGAAACATGGAAACATGGCACCCGATGCATGGAATGGCCCCGAAATACAAAACTAGGCATACGCATTGGCCTATAGCTATACAAAACATACATTATTTGATCATGAAGAATGAAGACAGATGAAAGAAAGTCCCAAAACATGCATATTTCCAGTTTATAATAAGTCCCAAAAATGAATGCAAATAGGGCTAATCTATCATGCAAAAATGGCCCTAAAAGAGAGATTAAACACAAAGGGATGGCAGCTGGCCCCAAATTCCAAAGAGCCCTTCAACAAAGTTGAAGAAAGGTTCAAAACAGGGCACTTTACAGTTTACATCAAGCCACGAAAATAATCACAAATAAGGCCAAACTATCATGCAAGAAAAGGCCTAAAATAGGGATTAAACACAAAGGGACAGCAGCTGTTCTCAAACAGAGGAGGTCCCTTCAACAATGTTGGAGAGGGGCTCAAAAAAAGAGGTTTTACAATTTATGGAAAGATTCAAAACAGCTCAAAAATAGGCCTAAAGTACTATGCAAAAATTGGCCAAAAAGAGAGATAGAGAAGCAAGTGATAGAAGGAGGCTTCAAACAGAGGAGAGCCCTTCAACAATTTTGAAGAGGGGCTCAAAAAAAACTATTTTACAGTTTATGGCAAAGTCCAAAACAGCTCACAAACAGGCCAAAAATACTATGCAAAAATAAGGCCTAAAAGAGAGTTAAAGAAGCAAGTGATAGAAGGAGGCTTCAAACAGAGAAAGACCCTTAATCAAACATGAAAAGGGGCTCAAAATATGACTATTTACAGTTAGGATCAGAGCCCAAAAATGCAAGAAACTAAGTCTTATATACAAAGAAAAAAAAGACTAGAAAAGGGAAGAAAGTGACTCACCCTTGTAGACCAATGCTCCAACAACCTTTGAGCCAAGTTTGGGAGTTCTTCACCTCTGGAAAGCAGCCTCAAGTTGCTGGAATGGAGGATGGAGGCCTTGTGCTATGAGGTGTAGGGTAAATGGTGTAGGGCTAAGGGTGTTTCGAGGCTTGGAAGAGAGGGACAGGGAGAGTTGTATGCAATGGCCTTAAACCAATTTTGTAACCCCTCAAAATGCAGCTGAGGGGTTGGTTATATAGGCAAAGGAGGGGAGGAAAAAGGGGGGGGGGAAAATGAATTCAAATTTCCCCCCAAAAGGGCACCCCCCCGGATACAGGATCTGGGGGGAAAAAGAGGTCACAGCTGGAAGGAACAGGGAGTGGGGGTCACGGCCGGCCAGGTTTTGGGGGTTCAGGTGGTCGGCCGACCACCTCCCATGGCCGGCCGACCAAGGGTCAAAGGGGTCAAGCAAAATTACTGGTCGGCCACCTCATATTGGTGGTCTCCCATGTGTGCACAACACAACTATGTGATTGAAACCCAAAAAAAGTGAACCAGGAGAGAGAAAAGACCATTTTTTAGAGGGGGTCAAAAGGGTCAGGAACAATTACTGGTTGGCCACCAAATATTGGTGGCCTCTCAGGTGTGTACATCACAAATATGGGGTCTAGGGTTCAAGAAAGTGGCCCCGGGGTGGTCAACATTGGCTTTCAAGTGAGGAAAACGGGCGTCGGAGAGCAATGAAGAAGTAAAGCTGGCTTTTCAGAACAATGGCTGGCCTCCCACCCTTCTACAAGCTTCCTAACTATGAAAATAAGGTCTCCACCAAAAATGAACCAAAATGGATGCAAAACGGAGGTTCGGGGACCGAAACGCGAGACCCGAGGCCCTGAAAATGGGCTGTTAAGCACCGGAGGTGGCGTTTGACCACGAAGTTGGTCTCTCGGACCCCAGTGTTCCTCAAAAGGGAGGAAATAAGGTGTATACCAAAAACCGGAGCAAACGAAGATGGTTAGGTGGTCCCGAACCGAGGCACACGGCCGTCGGCTCCGAAAAATCGAAAACCGGGCTCCGAACGGGAAAAATGGCCTACGACCACAAAACGTAGCCTACGGCCACTGAGAGATGATCTACGAGACCTCTCCCTCCCTTCGGGAAGAGAAAACAGAGAAAATAGAGCCTGGTTCGCAAACCTAGGCAAGGTACGAAAGAGTCCGAAAGTCCAGAGGCATGGCTCGCAGCTGAGACTCTGAAACTTCTGAACGAGCACTATATGTAATATCACCGAGCGCTCAACTGGTGACATCTGAGTATTAAGGTCGGTCAAAAATGGGGTGTATACAGTATGATAGCATGTTTGCATTCATTCATATGTCTTGCATGCCCCGAATTTGGCACATCATACTAACTGCATTGTAGTTCAAATTCCGAGTTGAATACTTGTTAGTTGTAGCATTTCATATGCCATCTTTAGAATAGCCGAGCCTATCTTAGTTGCATTTTTGCATGTGTTGCATTAGGCATTTTTGTATAGTTAGGATCATGCATTGATTTCTAACTAGTTTCTATTTTGGCTTGGAGTGCTCGGTAAGTTTTATGCTTTAGTATCCTTGCATGTGTGTGAGTGACTGCCATGATAGCATGCTTACCACGAGGCTAATTGCTTATGTGATATAACTGCCTGAATGCCTGTGGGTGAAGGTTGGGCAATTTGGATTGGAACAATTCATCAATTGTGAGTTTTAAGCCCACTAGGTAGTGGCAAATCATCTTGTTTTGTAAGCCCACCTGAGGGTGGCAAATCCACATTTTAGCCTACTTGCGAGTAGCAAACCGTTTTCAAAACAAACATGAAATGTTTTGTTCCAATTCAGGCGATCCAGTCTATATTTGTATGCTGTGCGCATCACATAGTAAATCTAGGCTAATAACCGGAATAAGAACACATAATGTTTTCAAAATTAGATATCATGGTTAGTAGAGGCCGATCTTTGATCTGGCGAGCGGGGGTGCTCACAAAGTGACCTTCCCCAATTGTACCCAAGTTCCCGAGCCGAGGCAACTTTGGTGATGACGGACACGTGGCCTAAGGCAACGAGTCAGGGTTTTCTAAATTTCCCAAAATAAAATATTTAGGTGGCGACTCTGTATCTGGCAAAGCAGTCCATGTTTGGCACTTCTTTCAAAAAAATCTATTTTCAAAAACGATTTGCCGGATTTGGACTCTTTGATGATTCATCGGTCTTGCATTGCACTCTACGAGATTAGATACAGGACCGTGACATTGAGTCCTGAACTGTAGTGAACCCAATGAACAAAACGGGCGGGATTTCTCTCCCGGGACGTTTTGGGATGTCTACAATTTTCTGGACAGTTTGTTTGTACCAGAATCCTGTAAGGAGGAAGTACTTTGGGAATTCTATCACTAGCGCCTTACGGTACATCTGGGAGGCACCAAAATGTACCATAATCTTAGTTGCCAGTTTTGGTGGAGGGGTATGATGCGGGATGTTGTTTTATTTGTATCGAAGTGCCTTGCTTGTCAACAAGTGAAGGCCAAACACCAAAGACCAGCAGGTTTGCTACAACCCTTATTGATAGCTGAAGTGGAAATGGGAGCATGTTACCATGGATTTTGTAGTTGGGCTTCCTAGAACTCAGCAAGACAATGATGCCATTTGGGTGATTGTTGATAGGTTGACTAAGTCCACGCATTTCATTCAAATGCATTCCGGTGACTCAGTTGAGTATTTGGCAGAGCTATACATTAGAGAGATAGCTCGACTTCATAGGGTTCCTGTAACCATTGTATCGCATAGGGATCCTCGTTTTACTGCCCGATTGTGGCAAAACCTTCAAGAGGCATTAGGGACTAAGTTGACATTTAGCACCGTTTACCACCCTCAGACCGATGGGCAGTCAGAGCGAACCATTCATATTTTGGAGGACATGCTTACGGCTTGCGTTCTTGATTTCAAGGGAACTTGGGAGTGGTACTTACCATTGATTGAGTTTTCCTACAACAATAGTTATCAAACTAGCATTGAGATGGCACCATTTGAGGCCTTGTATGGCCGACCTTGTAGGTCACCGGTTTGTTGGGCCGAGGTGGGTGATGCACTGTTGTTGGGTCCAAAAATTGTTAGAGAGACAACCGAGAAAGTTGCTCTCATTCGGAAGAGGCTAGCTAAGGCCCAAAGCCGACATAAAAGTTATGCCGATAAAAGGAGATGACCTTTGTCTTTTGAAGTTGGTGACCACGTCTTCCTTAAAATCTCACCAAGGTGGGGTTTGATGAGATTTGGTAAGAGTGGTAAATTGTCTCCGAGGTTCATTGGGCCTTTTGAGATACTGTAGAGAATTGGGGAAGTGGCATACTAGTTAGCTTTACCGCCACAACTTTCAGGGGTTCACAACGTGTTTCATGTATCTATGCTTACGAAGTATGATCCCGACCCATCTCATGTGCTTGATTGGGTTGACTTGGTAGTAGATGAGGATGCCTCTTACGAAGAGTGACCGGTTCAAATATTAGATGCTCGGGAGCAAGTGCAACGGGGCAAAACTATACCGTTAGTAAAGGTGTTGTGGAGATACCATGGGTTTGAGGAAGCAATGTGGGAACGGGAGGCGGAAGTCCGCTCCAAGTATCCGGATTTGTTTGAAAATACTTAAGTTGTTTTCCTTTGTAATATTCCCTAGTGTTTGAAAGAAATGTATTAGGATTGTTAATCACGCGTTATTATGTATATTGTTATTTTAAGCATGAGGTTGTTGTCGGTTGTTATTAATTTTATTGGAAAGCTTCACGCGTATGCTTATCTTGGATGGTTGTTGTTAATAAGGTAACCATGATGATGATGGTGAATTTTGGATGAGAATTTATGTTGTGATTTGGAAATGTAATAACATGGTTTTGATCGCTTGAAACCTCTTTGTTTGGGTAGTTTGATTTAATTTCGGGAATGAAATTTCTTATGGTGGGGATGTTGTGATGACCGGGTGCGTTATTCGTCTCGTTCCTCTTTGTTTAACCTTGGGTTTGCCTATGTTAGAGTGTCGGGTCAATCGGGAGACTTGCTAATGGTTTGGGTTTGTTGTATTTGGAACTTATTTCAGGGTCCATACTTTTATTTATTTCTGTGCGAAGTTCCTCATGCTTCGGAAGGTGCGAGGTTGGGTCCAGAGTGTCTTGTGTTAAGCAAAATATTTTTCCTGGCAAGAGGTCAGAGCTGCACGTGCGGGGCCTTAGGTCGCATGTGCAGAAGGAGTGCCGCACGTACGAGAGGTGAGGTCGCACGTGCAGAAGGTAGGGGAAGTTCAGGGTGCAACACTGCAATATTTGCAGGTGAGGAGGGAAGTGCGGAGGAAGAACACCGCACGTGTGGGGATGAGAACCGCACGTGCGGAGGCAGTTGCTGCACGTGCGGGAGTGGGTGCCGCATCTGAATCCGAATCTCTGCTTTTTCTTTCTTCTTGGGATGAGTGTATATCACTTTTGTTAGGTTTTTATTCTTGGCAATCCCATTTGACAAAACTCCTTTCAGTTATACTTTTATTCACTCTTTTATTTTAGTGAGACTATGAGTTTCAGATGCAAATCGAACTTGAATTGTGCCTTGCAGAGAAGTTTGTGATGTTAATTCTATCATGTTTGTCACTTTGCTGACTATAACGGGGATGCTTGTGCACTCGAGTGGAGAATCCTTGGTTTCAGAAGTTTGATCGCCTGTAAAAATACTAGGAGATGTTTTTTCCCGCTTGAGCGGAATTTCTTGCGCTCAAGCGTCGGTCCGCTCGAGCGGCAATTCCTACGCTTGAGCGGAGATCGCAGAACAGATTATTGTAAATATGTGTTTCAGTCAGATTTTAGGGTTACGCTTCCAAATCTACTTCTTGGATATTAGGGTTTATATCTGGGGCTATTTTGCTAGTTTTCTTTGACATTTTTGAGTATTCAACTCATGGTTTAAGAGGTACACATAAAAGGATTGCTCGTTTATTCAATACAAAAGAGAGAGTTGTTCTTTGGTGGATTTTGGAGAATTCAAGCCTGAAGCTTTGGTGGATTCTGGAGTGGTTCATCGTCGTGATTCTACATTGACATTGTGGATTCAACGTTGGGCAAGAAAATTCCAAGGTGAAGACCGTGATGGAAAAGGCATATAAGGATCGGTTCAATTCGGGCATGGATTCGCTAGGTAATTGAGAGTACCCTTGTGTGTCTTTTTAGTGGATTGTTTTGTGACTTTGGCCTGTGATTTTTTTTTTATTACAATTGGAGGCGCTCCAATTGTAGTTTTTCCGTGTTAAAATCGTTGTGTTGATTTGTCTTGATTATTTGATTGGGATTGTAATTTACTGCTTAAAATTGATACATAATCACAAATCAATATTTAGGGAATTTCTAGAATTTTCAACTTTTATACACCTCTTTGTCACTCTAAAATCATCTTTTGCTCCTCATTCTCTCTAAAAACCTCTACCAAACTTCTTAAACTCTTGATTTCTTCTAATCCATTGGGATTTTGATCCTATGTTCTTGTCAAATCTTGGAGAGCTACGCGAGAGCTTTGTTGTGTGCAGTGAAGCTCATGTTTCAACACCATTGATTTTAGGGGTTTCATCTCATTTCCTCTCCAAACTTGAGGTAGAGATTTTCTTACAGTTATATATATGTTTTTTTGCAAGATTTAGTTGATTTCAAAATTTCTTTTGGTAGCTTTGAAACTTGATTGTTGACTCAAGAATATGAGTGATTTTAAAAGTGGGTTTACCTTTTGTTCCTTGAGATAACCTCCTAAGAGTCTTGAACTTTATTGATTGGGAAAAAAATGCTTTTGGAGAGTTTCTTTCAAATGATTTGGGTGTGTGTGTTTGTCGTGAGAAAAACCTAGAAATTTGGGGGTTTTTAAAAGGTGTTGAGAACACATGGTTAACATTGTTAATATATTATTTTGTGTGCCAAAATGAGTAAAAGATGGAAAATTTCTTATTTATATATATATGATGAATTTCATGAAATATGAGAATTGTTGATATTGGAAGTTGTTGTTCAAATGTTGTTATAGTCTTGAAATGACTAAATTGTTGGGATTGCATGAAATATGGAAACGTGGTTATTTATTGATGGATTTGAATGAAAATGTGGTTATCTTGCGAGATGGTATTGAAAGAAGAAATAGAAATTTGATTATTGTGGAATTGTTGTTTGACATAATCGAAAGTGGAGAAACGTTATGTGGCATTGATAATTGTTGCATTGCATATCTATTCTCTAGGTTATTACACTTTTTGAATTGAGTTTGGAAACTTTTACATTGAGAAAAGAAAGTTTTTAAATAAATTTTTATGGAATCGCTTGGGGTGAATACGTTGGTAAGTTCAGATAGGAGGTGTAGATGAAATTGATTAAGTTGGCCTAAGAGTTCGGGATGAAAGACCGAAAACACGCACGGAGGAGGTACCACTTCCCTTCCGTTTAGCAAGCGATAAAGTGGGGTTTCGGTAGTACAAGTTATGCCTACTTGCAGACACCAACCTAAGAATTACTTGAGTCGTATTTACCGCCCCTTGAACTAAGTTGATAATTTTTGAATTGTTGATATTTCAAGTGATCATTGAGCTTGATGGTTTTCGAAAGATGTAAATGTGAATTTCTTTCAAAAGGCATAGCATGGCATGTGCATTTCATTTGGTGAAGCTTGTATAAAATGTATATACTCTGTTAAGAATTTCCTACTAGGCTTTATGCTCACTCTATGGGATTTTGATGCAGGAAAAGATGTGGTGATTCCGCCGAACTAGTTCGTGGATGTATATATTGAGAGCACAAGGCTCTTGTTTGGTTGTGATATATTTTGCTAGCCAAGGGCTATAACTGTATGGGTTCGAGAGACCATTTTTTGTGTAACCGGGCTTAAGTCTTGGAATTTGTAAGCCTTTAAGGGTATTTATCTTTTTGATTTGATGTTCTACATGATATAGATTCATGCACTAGGAAGCATTGAATGTATACTCGCATATGAAATTATTTTGTATGAATGTCATGATCATGTAATGCAAATGTTGGGGGTTTATTTCGGGTTATCATAAAGAGCCATAGTTACTGTACTATTATTTTGCATAAATTTTGGGGTGTTACACTTTTAGTTAGCGCTTGGAGAACTTGGCAGAGGTACCCTTACCTTCTAGTTGATGTCTGAAAAATTGGCATTTTGTTGTGAAAAGATGTACTGCTGGCTTACTGTGCTTAAGGCATGTAGAGTAGAGTTATTTATTATTGTTGTTTTTGTGTGATATGTCAGGTGTTATGACAATTGTGGTTCTAAGAGACCGAGTTGTCTTAAAAGTTGAGTAGGTAATGGTTGGGTGTGTATTGTTCCATCTCTTGAGTTAAACGGTTATGTGTACACATGGATGTATCAAATTAATTGTTGATAGTATTTTCTTTAGCCTTGGGTTTTAAGGCATGAGCATGTGATAAATGTATTTATATATTGAGGTTGTAAAAAATAAGGAAAAGAAAAAAAATCAGATCTTTGTGATTTGTTTCAAAGGCAAAGTGATTATCATGTGATATTTTATTAAAGAGAAAAAAAAAATGTGAACTGGTTGTGTTGTGAAATAATCGGATGATTTTGAGAAAAATATCTATGTATGTATACTTTAGTTATAAACCATCATAATATGTATATGATATAATGTGTAGCATTCATGATCATAGTTATCTGTATGTTGTTATTATTTAGGATCATGTTGGGATCCCTATTGGAGTTTATGTTCATCCCACGTTGCTAATTCTTTTCAGGTGATGTTGAGAAGTGTTCGAGATCGAGAATCACCCTTAGTTGTTGGCCACGGAGCCTTTTTTTATTTATTTGTGGGTGGAATGCCGTTATTGTAAAAGGGTGAAGCCATTTCTTTTACTTTTAAAGATGTAAGCCTATGGGTAATTTATTTAGTTTTACTCACGTTGCATTTATTTTGCTTTCGGATGAGAGAATCTTTATTTATTCTTTCTCGTTGATGTAAAGAGCTTTTCGCATGTTATCTCTGAAATTGAATTAATTTAATGAATTTGATAATGGATCCCGAGTAATAAAAAGAGGGGCGTTACACTCGTGTTTAGTCAGCAGAATGACAAACAAAGAATGCTCAAGTCAAGATACAGAATGTCAGCACAAATTCCTCTGCATAGGTACAACTCAAGTTGGATTTGCATCTAAACTCTCATAACTCACATATACAATAGAGCGAATAAAAATGCGCCCCGGATGGAGTTTTATCCAACAAGATTGTCAATTACAAAAACCTAATACTTCCATTTTTTAACTTAGTAATTAGTTGGCATTATTAATTTGTGGTTCATATTTTTTAAATATATGTCCATTTTTATTAAAAATCATTTTGGAGGCGAAATTAATTTGAGGTCCATTTGTTTTAAACATATCTGTCCATTTCAATCGACAATCATTTTTTTAGTTAATTCGAGGTTCATTAGCTTTAAATATATATATATATATATATCCATTTAAATCGACAATTATTTTTTGGCTGCAAAGTTTATTTGAGTTCCGTTTGTTTTAAATATGTGTGTCCATTTTGATCCGCAATCATTTTTAGGAGCGAAGTTAATTCAATGTCAACTTTTTTTTTTTTAAATACATATGTCCATTTTGATCAACAATCATTTTTTGGCGCCACTGTTAGTTCGAGGTACATTTGTTTTAAATGCATGTCCATTTCGATCGGCAATCAATTTTTGGCCACAAAATTAATTTGAGGTCTGTTTGTTTTAAATACATATGTCCATTTTGATCGGCAATCATGTTTTGGCCACTCAAGGTGTTTGCAAAGGGCAATTCATCTCTTTAATTTTAGGTTATGTTTAAGAACACCAGTGACTAGTGCTTAATGAAAATTCGAGGAAAATTAATCTTCCATATTGCATCCCTTTGACCTTGTCTTTGGTAAGAGAAGTTAAAAATTACCCATTCCAAAACATAAGAAATGAAGCAACTAACATGGCTGAAAATTTAGGTGAAATACTAGCTCTTGAATAGAATATTTTAGAGGTGTCAAGAATGAGCCAAAAAAAAAAAAAAAAAAAGAATGAGCCAACTTGGTAAGTTAATCCTAGTATGTGTTGGAGTATTAATAAATGCCTCATTAAATGCCCTTTATAGAGATTACACTCATACTTATCTTACATTTTAGAAGTATATAATCTAGATTAAATACTTGTAATCCTCTCGCATAAGGTGAATTTCACACCCATATGTAAGAGAGTTGTATTTGATTCTGTGTAAGTAGAACCGTTTATAGAGATCATACTTATCTTGGATTTTGGAGGTATATATAATCTAGAATAGATTCTTGTAATCTAGAATAAATGTGGCCAATAAAGTAACGGTTCGTGGGAAAATCTACTTAAGAAAGTAAATTTGAAAAGTTTAATTTGGATAGTAAAGCATAGCATCCTTATCATGGATTTGGGTTAAATTTTGAAATAAATAGGCAGTTCCTACATTAAATATCAACACTAAAATTCTTGTCCAAAATTACAAACATATTGTTAACTTGTTAACAAGTCTTAAATTTCAAATAATAATAAATTAAAAAAAGACCCAAATTAATCAACTAGGCCTAGCTTACTTGGCCACTATAATTCTCCTAAATTGATTTGTGCTTGTGCAATCATCTTGACCTTTAAGTTTATCACACACTAAAGAAATGTAGTTTTTAGAGTTTTAGAATGAAGTCATCATCATATGTTGTTACTTACGACAACATTGTAAGTAGTGGTAATTTTTTCAGCACTTTCACATTTTACTCTGAAAACTAATTTGCTTTAAAAAGATTATTGGCAAAAGATTAGTGGACATTTTTTGTCCAATATGCTTTTAGATAGGGCAGACTTCTAGCTAACGAGTGGAGAAATTTGGCTTTCACAGCGTACTTTTTCCACTATGGTTTTTTAGGACTTTCGATGACAACTTGGTTTTTGTCACAAAAAACACATGATATCACGACAAAATATCATTAGTGGCAGTAATTTAGCGGCACGATTAAGTCATTCAACAAAAATAAATTATAATAAACTATGGCTAGCTCCTTGTTCTAAATTTAGAATATTAATCATCTAAAACTAGGGTTTTGACTGCTAGGCTGCTATGCTGTTTTGTTTATCACCTGTATTCTGTTTTGTTTCTCTTCTTGTTTTGTTTTGTTGGTTTCTCACCAACTGGAGGTTGGAGCTTCAATTAGCTCCAAGCTCATCTTTATTGATGATCTGTATCTCTTTTACATGCTTTCATCAATAAAGATTTTCTTTGCCGATCAAAAAAAAAAAACTAGGGTTTTGACGTATATCTAAGTTTATGTGCATTTACCTATTTCATGCTTCGTCAATGAAACTTGCAGTTCTTTAAACCAATGGCTAAAACGTTAACAATAATCATTTTGAGCTTATTTTTTAATTTCACATATGAAATGACATAAAACAGAAGATGAAAGCTAGGTGCAAATATGATTTTAAATTAAAGAATGAAATATGTATAGCCTAATTGAAATGAAAAACATTTAGTACTTAATTAACATTGGTTTGGGTCAAATAAGAAGGCTAATCTCTTTTAAATGGCTGCAATAAATTTTTGCCAGTGCAAGGTGTCACCATTGCCTGCCAACTCATGCATTGCATGTAACAAACAAAGATTCTCTCTCTCTCTCTCTCTCCTTTATTTGTCACCTTTAAGCTTCTATTCTTCTTATCTCTTGGTGAAGTCCAGAATACTTCTAGGCTTTTCTTGGTCATTTTGGTGACGGTGAGGTCTCAGGTGAGCATGCAGTTAATTTAATAGCTCAGATCTGATTAGTCTTTCTTTCTTTCTATCACACTTGATTGATCTGCCACTTTTCAAAAGTCTTTTACTTAAAAAATCCTCACTTTTGAAAGTTTTTTTCTTCTATGATCTCTCTTTGTGAATGTACACAGAAAGAAATGGCGCCGACTGATCCTCGACGACAAAAAATGGTTAATGGGCCACCAGGTTGGAGGGTAGAACCAAGGCCTTGCACTAATGAGAAATATAAAGGAAAAATCGATTGGGTTGGCTCCATTTACTTTGTTTCTCTCTTCAATTTGTGCCAGTTGATGGCTATATGCACATACCTTATTTATTTATTTTAAATTACTAGAGAAGAGTTAATGGCTAGAAAATGATATATGTTCATTTGCTTAATTTATGAATCAGTTTAGGGTTATACACATACATACCTTTGGAATTACTAGAAAAGAGTTATTACAAAATAATCTATGTTAATTTGCTTGATCTCATTTCCGTTTTATGGTCAATTTTATTTTTTTTAATTTTTTTTAAGAAATTGAAAATGAAAACTTGTATTTTTTTTTTAATTTATAAAAAGAAGGAATTGATTTCAAAATTCATTACTAGAAAAAGGGGCCTTAGACACAAAAAAATTTGCGATGGTTTGAAAATCATCTCAAAAAGTAAGCTTTTATAACGACAAACCAAGCTGTCGTGAAATTAATTTTTTTGCAATGGAAAATCCAAGACCGTGGCAAAAATTAATATTATACATGACGGTACGTTCTCTATTGCAAAAAGTCTTTTATGACGGCATGTGCACCTTTTGCGACGTTTGAGACTGTCACAAAAGGTCCAGTTTTTAGTATTTTTTAAAATGGGAAGAGTGTTTTCTCTTGTTTATCCAATTCCATCTTTCTTTGTTAATGAAGTCTTATTATTAACTCAATTTAACAAAATCTTTGTATTATCTCGCAATATCTTTGGGGCTTTTCTTGTAAATAATCACTCATGCATTTTTTGTTGATATATATGTCTTTGAATTTATCATTAAAGAGCTCCTTTTTTGCTGATAAAAAATAAAAAATAAAAAATTCACTCATGCATAATTCTAGCATATTTCCTTCTTTGTATTACCTAAGATCTATGTTACATTGTGTGTTTGTCAAAAATTAACATGTAGTTTTGGATTATGTAGTTCTATTATGAACCAGGGACAATAAAACAATACCGATCACATTCAAAAGCATGGGCCCGTTATCATGAAACTCAACAACAAATTCTTGAGGTTGTGGCAAAAGAGAAGAGTGTAAATGGTTGCCGTGAAAAAAAGAAGGCAAGCACACAACTTAACTTCTTTATATCAAATAAGCTTTGCGTTATATATTAATCGCATGTTGCAAAGAGAATTGTTGTTAGAGTTTATAGTTATTCTTAGAGCAGCTTTAGTGGGCTGCTATTTGAGTTATCATAGTTATATTAAAACAACTAAGTGCTTCAACGGGGCTATTATTGAAGTTGCCAAATTTATGAATTGCTATCTTTTATGCCAAATCGGCACAAGTTTTCACAGATTGCAAAATTTGGTTGGTATCAATGTTTATAGTGATCCAACTATAGTTCAAAGATGAGATGATGGTCATGTCAAAAAATGACAGAAGCATCAAAGCTATAGGTTGACAAATTTTGATATTTTTGTATTGTAACAGCGTCTAATTTGGTTAGCATTGCATAAATTTGAAAGAATCGTTACTCTCTTTCTCTCTCTCTAAAAACCTCCTCTCCAGGCCTCTTTTTGGACCGGCCGGCCGCCGCCTTTGGCTATGACGGTCGGCTGGCCTAGCTCTTTCCAGCGTTCGTTTGTTCGTTTTTTCCTCCAATAAACTTGATTCCCCTATTTTTCCACCTAGGTGTGTTTTGTGTTGCTATGGTAGATTCGATTTTTTGGTGTTTCGGGGCCCGTTATAGCTGATTCATCAGGGGACATCCAGGATCTTCATTCGTGCGCTCTTTTGCGAGTAGGAGCTTAAGGGGTGAACTCTGGTTCAGATTGGTGAAGAAGTATCGATGCTTTGTTTGGGCGGAAACATGGGTGTCGAAGTCGATCCAGATCTGTCTAGTATTCATTCGAGCGCTCCTCTTCGGGTGAGAGTTTGAGGGGTGAACTTCTTCCAAATGTATGGAGGTGCCCCAGTGGTTGGTCGGTGTTTGGTCAGTGTGTGGTTATGCAGTGGGTGTGAGTTAGCGGTGTTGGCTATGGAGTTGCAGCGGAAGAGATAGAGGTAGTAGTGGGAGGTGATCTGTCTTCGACAGCTAATGTTGGAGCTGCAGGGGAGTTTGGTCGGTGAGTTGATCTGCAGTGGGTGTGAGTTAGCGGTGTTGGCTATGGAGTTGCAGCGGGAGAGATAGCGGTGGCAGCGGGAGATGTTCTGTCTTCAGTAGGGGAGTTGCAGCAGCATAGGCGTTGGAGTTTTTCGGTGTTGGCTATGGAGTTTTCACGGTCGGTTTAGCAGCATAGGTGTGGGTTTTGGGAGTTGTAGCAGCATAGGCATAGTGTGGGCAGCAGCATAAGCGTGGTTAGTGTGGGCATTGGGAGCTGCAGCAGCTTAGGCCTGGTGTGGGCGTGGGTGGTGAGGGCATTGGGTGTTGTAGCAGTATAGGCGTGGGTCTTGGCAGTGTGGGTTGTTGAAAAGATTTAGTTTGGGTGGTGTAGGTGTTGGGAGGGCTGCAGATATGGTGAATAAAATAATTGGGTTGAATAGAGGAGTTCAGCAGCTTGGGTGTTGGAAAAGATAATTTTACTTTGTTGAAAAGAGGTTTTGGTGATTTGGTGGGTTGAATTTGTGGGGAGTTATGCATTTTATTTTCTAGTTAAGTCCTTCTTAACTGTTTTTGTTTAAAAAATCGTGAGGCCAAGGGGTTGGCTGTATGGATGCGAGTAGCAGTAGTAAGGGTTTTTTTGTACTTTCTGAATGTCTCTCGATGCATGTAATCTTCTTGTACCTTTAATTTCATGCTGTTAATGAAATTTTTCTTTGCTGATCAAAAAAAAAAAAAGGCCTCTCTCTTCATTAAATTTTTTAATATGGTTTCTGATTTTGTTCATCTCTATGTCACCTTCACATGCGATCAGATCCGTATATGCAAGAAGTATTTAATGACTTATTTGTCTCATATATCACCTATTTTGACCATGAAAATAAACTTTTGATCTTTGGAAATAGAGTAAGAATAGGATTCTCATATTTCCTCATCAATAGCTACTTGTAATTCTAATTCGCTTGCAGCCTCGCAAACCTAATATGAAGAAACTTGCGAGGATGACAGCAAGAAATGCAAGATCTCAACTTCGCAATCTCAAGAAACTTGCAAGGATGAAAGCAAGAACTGCAAGCTTCCATGATGGCTTGGTTGTTGAGGTATTTGTCTTCTACCTACAATTTCTGAGTTACAATTTCGCCCTTTAAATACGATTTTTTTTAAAAAAAATTGGTCCGAAAAGGAAAATGTTAGGTAGTTTAACACTTCGTTTGTTTTGGTAAAAAACGTTTAACTTAAAAAAAAGAAAAGAAAGAAAAATTATGTGGAAAATGTTTTCATGTTTTGGTTGTGATTAACCCTAAAATGAGGTACTAGTGGTTATGATAGTAATGGTGGTGGGGCATCGGTGGTGATAATGGTAGCAACAATGGTGGTAGTGGTAGTGTCGGCAGTAGTGGTGATGTGATGGTGTTGGTAATAGTGTGGTGGCACTACAACAAAAAACAGATTTCGTGACTAAAACTGGGTTTTTCGTCGCTGAAAGTAGTAGAATTGGCGACTAAAATGGAATTAGTCGCCAAAATTGATCACTTTTGCCCACTAAAAGAGTTTAGTTGCCGAATATAAGGGTTTTAGCGACTAAAAGTCAGTTCAATCGCCGAATATAGGGGTTTTAGCGACTAAAAAATAGTTTGGTCGTCGATTCTACGTGTTTTGGCGACTGAAAACAGTTTGGTCGCTGAAAGTGAAGTTTTTTGGCTACTAAAAAAAATTTAGTAGCTAAAAACAGGCAATTGGCGACTAAAGTTCAGCTTAGTAGCCAAAAGGGGACTTTTTGGTGACTAAAAACAGGTTTAGTCGCCAAAACTGGTTAGTTTTAGGTAGAATGAATTTTTTTAGCGACTTAAAAATAATTAGTAGCCCAAAATTATAGAATTGACGTATAGGTTTTGGCGACTAAAAAATAGTTTGGTCGTCGATTCTACGTGTTTTGGCGACTAAAAACAGTTTGGTCGCTGAAAGTGAAGTTTTTGGCTACTAAAAAAAATTTAGTAGCTAAAAATAAGCAATTGGCGACTAAAGTTCAGCTTAGTAGCCAAAAGGGGACTTTTTGGTGACTAAAAACAGGTTTAGCCGCCAAAACTGGTTAGTTTTAGGCAGAGTGAATTTTTTTAGCGACTTAAAAATAATTAGTAGCCCAAAATTATAGAATTGGCGACTAAATAATGGATTTAGTAGCCAAAAGTGGCCTCAATTTTTTTTTAGTAAATAATTTATTTTTTACATAAATTATATTGAATAAAAATAAATATATTTATATATATAGTTTTATATTAATACGGCAAAAATATATTATATAAATAATATATATTGCATATATATTCATGTGGTGTTGTAGTGGCATAGTGGAGGGAGTGTGTTGATTCTAAAGGTTTAGAAAGTGGGATAGGTTGGCGGTTCAAATCTCAAAAAAAGCAAATAAATTGGTATTTTTTTTTTCACGGGAGCACCTTTTAGTCGCCAAAAGTGTTTATTTTGGCGACTAATTGGTTTAGTCAGCGATTCAGTGAGTATTGGTGACTAAAAGATTAGTCGCTAAATGTGTGATTTAAAAAAGTATAAATCACTATTGGCGACTAAAACGTTGGTCGCTAAAGAGCTGTTTTTTGCCGACTAAAAAAATTTTAGTCGCCAATACCTCTGGCGACCAGGTATATGCGACAAAACGGGCAACTAAAAATTTTAGTCGGGGAAAGTAAAAACTCAACTTTTGGCGACTAAAAATGGATCTTTGGCGACTAAATTTTAGTCGCCAAAAGTAATTTTTCTTGTAGTGTGGAATTGTTAATACTCTAGTTCAAAAAATATTTTTCATTTGGTACGTTCTCTATTGCAAAAGTACTTTATGTAGACGGCATGTGCACCTTTTGCGCGTTTGAGACTGTCACAAAAGTCCAGTTTTTTAGTATTTTTTAAATGGGAAGAGTGTTTTCTCTTGTTTATCCAATTCCATCTTTCTTTGTTAATGAAGTCTTATTATAACTCAATTTAACAAAAATCTTTGTATTATCTCGCAATATCTTTGGGCTTTTCTTGTAAATAATCACTCATGCATTTTTGTTGATATATATGTCTTTGAATTTATTCATTAAAGAGCTCTTTTTTGCTGATAAAAAAATAAATAAAAAAATTCATCATGCATTAATTCTAGCATATTTCTTTTTTGTATTACCTAAGATCTATGTTACATTGTGTGTTTTGCAAAAATTAACATGTAGTTTTGGATTATGTAGTTCTTTTATGAACCAGGGACAAGAAAACAATACCGATCACATTCAAAAGCATGGGCCGTTATCATTGAAACTCAACAACAAATTCTTGAGGTTGTGGCAAAAGAGAAGAGTGTAAATGGTTGCCGTGAAAAAAGAAGGCAAGCACACAACTAACTTCTTTATATCAAATAAGCTTTGCGTTATATATTAATCGCATGTTGCAAAGAGAGTTTGTTGTTAGAGTTTATAGTTATTCTTAGAAGCAGCTTTAGTGGGCTGCTATATTGAGTTATCATAGTTATATTAAAACAACTAAGTGCTTCAACGGGGCTATTATTGAAGTTGCCAAATTTATGAATTGCTATCTTTTATGCCAAATAGGCACCAGTTTTCACAGATTGCAAAATTGGTTGGTATCAATGTTTATAGTGATCCAATATAGTTTCAAAGATGAGATGAATGGTCATGTGTCAAAAAATGACAGAAGCATCAAAGCTATAGGTTGACAAATTTTGATAATTTTTGTATTGTAACAGCGTCTAATTTGGTTAGCATTGCATATAAATTTAAAGATCGGTTACTACTCTTTCTCTCTCTCTAAAAACCTCCTCTCCAGGCCTCTTTTTGGACCGGGCGGCGCCGCCTATTGGCATATGACGGCGGCTGGCTAGCTCTTTCCAGCGTTCGTTTGTTCGTTTTTCCTCCAATAAACTTGATTCCCTATTTTTCCACCTAGGGTGTTTTTGTGTTGCTATGGTAGATTCGATTTTTGGTGTTTCGGGGCCGTTATAGCTGATTCATCAGGGGACATCCAGGATCTTCATTCGTGCGCTCCTTTTGCGAGTAGGAGCTTAAGGGGTGAACTCTGGTTCAGATTGGAGTGAGAAGTATCGATGCTTTGTTTGGGCGGAAACATGGTGTCGAAGTCGATCCAGATCTGTCTAGTATTCATTCGAGCGCTCCTCTTCGGGTGAGAGTTGAGGGGTGAACTTCTTCCAAATGTATGGAGGTGCCCCAGTGGTTGGTCGGTGTTTGGTCAGTGTGTGGTTATGCAGTGGGTGTGTTTATAGCGGTGTTGGCTATGAGGTTGCAGCGGAAGAGATAGAGGTAGTAGTGGGAAGGTGATCTGTCTTCGACAGCTAATGTTGGAGCTGCAGAGGGAGTTTGGTCGGTGAGTTGATCATGCAGTGGGTGTGAGTTAGCGGTGTTGGCTATGGAGTTGCAGGCGGGAGAGATAGCGGTGTGGCAGCGGGAGATGTTCTGTCTTCAGTAGGGGAGTTGCAGCAGCATAGGCGTTGGAGTTTTTCGGTGTTGGCTATGGAGTTTCACGTCGTTTAGCAGCATAGTGTGGGGTTTTGGGGTTGTAGCAGCTAGGCATATAGTGGCAGCCTAACGTGGTTAGTGTGGGCATTGGGAGCTGCAGCAGCTTAGGCCTGGTGTGGCGTGGGGTGTGAGGGCATTGGGTTGTGAGCAGTATAGGCGTGGGTCTTGGCAGTGTGGGTTGTTGAAAAGATTTAGTTTGGGTGGTGTAGGGTGTGGAGGGCTGCAGATATTGGTGAATAAAATAATTGGGTGAATAGAGGAGTTCAGCAGCTTGGGTGTTGGAAAAGATAATTTTACTTTGTTGAAAAGAGGTTTTGGTGATTTGGTGGGTTGAATTGTGGGGAGTTATGCATTTATTTTCTAGTTAAGTCCTTCTTTAACTGTTTTTGTTTAAAAATCGTGAGGCCAAGGGTTGGCTGTATGGATGCGAGTAGCAGTAGTTAAGGGTTTTGTACTTTCTGAATGTCTCTCGATGCATGTAATCTTCTTGTACCTTTAATTTCATGCGTTAATGAAATTTTCTTTGCTGATCAAAAAAAAAAAAAGGCCTCTCTCTTCATTAAATTTTTAATATGGTTTCTGATTTTGTTCATTCTCTATGTCACCTTCACATGCGATCAGATCCGTATATGCAAGAAAGTATTTAAGACTATTTGTCTCATATATCACCTATTTTGACCATGAAAATAAACTTTTGAATCTTTGGAATAGAGTAAGAATAGGATTCTCATATTTCCCTCATCAATAGCTACTTGTAATTCTAATTCGCTGCAGCCTCGCAAAACCTAATATGAAGAAACTTGCGAGGATGACAGCAAAGAAATGCAAGATCTCAACTTCGCAATCTCAAGTAACTTGCAAGGATGAAGCAAGAACTCCAAGCTTCCATGATGGCTTGGTTGTTGAGGTATTTGCTTCTACCTACAATTTCTGAGTTACAATTTCGCCCTTTAAATACGATTTTTTTTAAAAAAAATTGGTCCGAAAGGAAAAATGTTAGGTAGTTTACACTTCGTTTGTTTTGGTAAAAAACGTTTAACTTAAAAAAAAGAAAAGAAAGAAAAATTATGTGGAAAATGTTTTCATGTTTTGGTTGTGATTAACCCTAAAATGAAGGTACTAGTGGTTATAGATAGTAATGGTGGTGGGCATCGGTGTGTGATATAGGTAGCAACAATGGTGGTAGTGGTAGTGTTGGCAGTAGTGGCGATTGTGATGGTGTTGTAATAGTGTGTGGCAGTACAACAAAAAAGCAGATTTCGCGACTAAAACTAGGTTTTTCGTCGCTAAAAGTAGTAGAATGGTGACTTAAATTGGAATTTAGTCGCCAAAATTGATCACTTTTGCCCACTAAAAGAGTTTAGTCGCCTGAATATAAGGGTTTTAGCGACTAAAAGTCAGTTTAGTCACCGAATATAAGGGTTTTAGCGACTAAAGGTTTTTTAGTAGCTAAAAGTGACAGTTTTTGGCGACTAAAATAATTTAGTAGCCAAAAGTATAGGTTTTGGCGACTAAAAAAATAGTTTGGTCGTCGATTCTACGTGTTTTGGCCGACTAAAAACAGTTTGGTCGCTGAAAGTGAAAGTTTTTGGCTACTTAAAAAATTAGTAGCTAAAATAAGCAATTGGCGACTAAGTTCAGCTTAGTAGCCAAAAGGGACTTTTTGGTGACTAAAAAACAGGTTTAGCGGCCAAAACTGGTTAGTTTTAGGCCAGAGTGAATTTTTTTAGCGACTTAAAAATAATTAGTAGCCCAAAATTATAGAATTGGCGACTCTAATAATGGATTTAGTAGCCAAAAGAGGCCTCAATTTTTTTTTTAGTAAATAATTTATTTTTTACATTAATTAATTTGAATAAAAATAAATATATTTTATATATATAGTTTTATATTAATACGGCAAAAATATATTATATAAATAATATATAATGCATATTATTCATGTGGTGTTGTAGTGGCATAGTGGAGGATGTGTTGATTCTAAGGTTTAGAAAGTGGGATAGGTTGGCGGTTCAAATCTCAAAAAAAGCAAATAAATTGGTATTTTTTTTTTCACGGGAGCACCTTTTTAGTCGCCAAAAGTGTTTATTTTGGCGACTAATTGGTTTAGTCAGCGATAGTGAGTATTGGTGACTAAAGATTAGTCGCTAAATGTGTGATTTAAAAAGTATAAATCACTATTGGCGACTAAAACGTTGGTCGCTAAAGAGCTGTTTTTTGCCGACTAAAAAAATTTTAGTCGCCAATACCTCTGGCGACCAGGTATATGCGACAAACACGGGCAACTAAAATTTTAGTCGGGGAAGTAAAAAACTCAACTTTTTGGCGACTAAAAATGATCTTTGGCGACTAAATTTTAGTCGCCAAAAGTAATTTTCTTGGGTGTTGAATTGTTAATACTCTAGTTCAAAAAATATTTCATTTAAAAAATATATATTGTCAAAATCAACTAATTTTTCATTTGATTCATCAACTTTTATTTTTCATTGTACCTAATGTCAAAAAAAAAAAAAATTAAAACATTTTATCTCTCCCCTTCCCGGTTGTGAGAGAGATAAAAATGTTTTTAATTTGAATTAGGTACAATGAAAAATAAGTTGTGAAATTCAAATGAAAAATTAGTTGATTTTGACAAATATATATTTT